>CATIWK010008375.1:0-11699 GCA_949634005.1 Mallotus japonicus | reverse complement strand
GAAAAAAAAAAGTTAGAAAAAAAATGTAGAGTAAAAAAACATTGAGAAAAAAATAGATGAAGACAATAAAAAAATATTGAGAAAAAATTAATGAAAACAGTATAAAACAAAAAAAATTTTGAAAAAAAAGAAAACAAATAAAATGTTGAAAAAAGTATAAAGTAAAACAAGTTGAAAAAATCAGTAAAAAGGAAAAAAAAAATGCTGAAAAAAAAAAGATAATCCTAATGGTAAAGGGAGTGGGCTATATTTGAAAGAAAAAAATTTGAAAAAATATTTTTGAAAGTTTTTCAAGTCAACAATATTTTTAAAAGTTTTTTTGGTTTTTGATCTATTTATATAAAGATCCCATTAATATAAACATGTACCTTATGGTCTATGCAGTGCTTGAAATGAAAGCTATGGGATTTAACTTGTGCATGTAAGAATGGTTGTTAAGCATTTAATATAAACAACATAAAAGAAATAAGCATTAGTACACCATTTTGCAGCGATAAAAAATATGTTTTTTTTTTCTTTACACGTGTGAATGGATTTTGGTCCATGTTGTAATATGGGCAGAGATCCATAATATAATTTACCGTAATTTCACTACCCTTTTTGAGATAGGATATTACATTCACAAATATGTTTGATCTTGGTGACCTTAGGGGTCATTTGTTTCTTGATGATCTTAAGGGTCGGTTGTGAGTCTGATTTCTAATATTTGGTTTATTAAAATTTTACATGCAAATGGAAACAGATTTCCCATTAATGGGAATCACTCATTCCCTTATAGAGGTAAAAAATGACTTTTCATTCCCATAAAATTAAGTCAAATTAATTATAAATTAGTAAAAAATTTTAAATCAAATCATATATTATTAAAATTTATGAAATATAATATTTTTTTGAAGTAATGAAATAAAATATATATTATGATTATTTAGTATATTTTCATATATAAATAAAATTGATTTCAATTTCAATTCCCTTATAAACCAAACACATTCTATTTTCGATTTCTCTTCATTCCAATTCCAAAGTTTGGTTCATACGACCCATCAACACTCCTTGGATGGCATTTGCCTTAGATTGCTTAGGCCGGACCATTTCCATGTCTTGAGCCAAAAGAAACTTTAATTTTTCTGATGAACAGCATTAAAAGAGAGTTTAAGCATGGTTATAAAGTAGCTAAATCTGCAATATACTTCGATTCAATTACATCAGGATGGTTGATAGCACAAGCAGAAGAGCAGCCAGGTGAACCAAGTGTGTGCACACAGCCCATAGGCTTGAAAGAATGATGGAGAACCATCATACATGTAGTTTTTGAGTAAAGATGCCTTTAGTAAAATCCCAGAACAGTACTGCACGAGCACATCACATCCATGAAATCACCTTTAAGTCATGGTTTTGAGTTAAATCTATCAGATCAGAAAATTGTGCGATGCATGGCAAAAAAGAATTGAGAAAGTAGTCGAAATAAAGGTGTCCATGTGATCATGTTAAGGTATCACAACTATGAAGAAATAAATATTACAGCTATTCAGAATCAACTATTAACCGCTGCTCTCTTTTTCCTTGGTTCTACTTGCTAATTACTTGCCGAGGCTACTACTGGGTGGTGTGTAAATCAACAAAGTTGCAATCAACAGGCTGATATAATCTACCAACAATGCAAATTTGAGCATTGCACAAGTGAAATATGACAATAAATGAGTAATAAAAATACAACAATGAACAATGCAAGAAAGTTACTCTTTTGTCGGTTGACATGGTTATAATAGGCAAGAATTACATAGCTCAATGCAAGGCTCAAATCTTCAACACTTTTCTTGCATATCATGGCAAAGCTTTCAAGAGGCACTGAAAGATGAAAGAATAATTACATCAGGAAATAACAAAAAAAAAATAACAAGAAAAAAATCATAGAAATGTACCGGATAAACAGAATAACAAAAGATCTTCAAACCAAAAGAAAAAAGTATCCTTTAAGAATAGCATGCCAACCGCTTGTACAGATCACTCCAGCCAATAACATCATAGGAGCACAACCAAACAGCATCAGGAATAACAGCTCACATTACATTTTCCAGAAAACAAGATGAGCTATTCTTCCTATTTCCTTATCAGTTGTTCAGTTGTAGGGACTGGAATTTCAAGTATTTATTAGACCTAATTAAAGAGAAAAAAAAAAAAAGAGCTTTGAGCTTACCACAGCACCCTGAACCTTGTTTTGGAACAGAACCACCAAGTCAACCCAAACAGCACAAAAGCCAACAGGTGAACAAATCACAGTTGAAGATGATATCATATAGCAGATGCTGTATTCAAAAAACAAATAGCAGCTGAAAACTTTACCGGTTCTCCCTAAACACAAAAATCAGAATATCCCACTCACTCCACATATAAACAGGTTATTGCTAGTGCATATCCCTCAGATGAAATGTAATAAGAAAAAGAAAAATAGCACAATGAAACAACAAAACTATATAGAATCACAAGATCATATAAGTTCAAGGAAATCACAAATGAACCAATGTTGACCAGGGCAACCTTACTGACAACTGCTTTATGTTTGCTTTTGCTAGTGAGGAGGTAGAATGGTCTGAAATGACCCAAATAGGTATCTCATATGTGCCTCCACTCAGTCGTGCAAAATAAACCTCAGGATAGCACTCTTCTTCAGCAACAACATATCATTGAATGGAAAGTGGCTCCTGGATCAAATGACAGGCAAAAGAGAAGTAATTGTTGAAGTTGAAAATAGCTCCAAATGCAAGATGCCTGCATCTGGTATTCGTTGGCTTATTTGCAACATATAGACCAAGGTTGCTGGGATTGAATTCAAAACTAACAACACTTATGATTAGCCCAAAAAAGCATTATTGATATTATTGTCTAAAAGATGATATATTTGATTGAATGAATTTATACCATGACCTCTTCATGTACGATATTATTAAGCAGCACATGAGTTAGACATTTGGAAAACACAGTCACTACTTTCTCCTGAGAATTGAAAAAGATAGCCAAAGCAAGATTAATGGGCATCCAACCCTATCGTACACTAATGGGCACACAGATATCCAGTAGGGATTCTCTTCATCAAAAGAATTGTACATTTTTTTCCAAACTCAATCAAAATAGAGTAGGTTACATGAGTTTTCTTGTCTGAAAATCAAAGGATAAACAACTCCCAATCACTACAAGGAACCAAGAAACCTATAATAAGAAAAAAAAAATCTGACACTAAACAAACAAATTAACCAAGAAAATGCAAAATTAACATCTAAATTTGTGTATAAGTACGTAAATATTAACTTACATAGTGTTGTGGTACAGTAAATGAGTTACAACAACTACATAAACCTCAACCCTGAATCTTGCTACTTTAAGTCCTGTAAATTTTCTGGTCGGAGAGCAGGACTCTGGGCATGAATAAATGCCACTGCAATTGAGAAAGACTGCAAAGCTGACAGGGCTGACTGAAAATGAACAAAATACAAGCCATCGTGGACATTGACCATTCTCAAGAGGGGCACACTGTTTTCTGAACCCTGAAAATTTGAAGTTGGTTTGTGATGATCTTGATGCTCATTAACATACATAGTTCAAATGCAATAAGTAGTCAAATGCAATATGTATTCACATAGCATATATGGATGTTAGCATTTGGAAAAAAAAAATATTAAAGTCTCCCTATAACTATATAATGCTTAAAACTACCTGGAAGAAACTCAATAATACAATCTCATGGACAGACAATGGTGGTACAGATTATCCAATAAAAAGAAAATTTGACATCGGTAGTACCAGAATCTGTTCATGAAATGTTTTGATCAATGGTAAAATTCAAAAGCAAAACCCAATAAGTTTTGAAATATCCATTGGCAGTGTAGAAGCTACAAATTTTGTGAGTACAAGTGGAAAAAGGCCAAATTCTGCAAGTCTTTCCTTTCAGTCATTTTAAGACTGACAGGATTAAGCTTTTACAATCATAATGGATGGAAGCACAGAATGAGATTGAAATACCTGTGCAATCAAGTCGATTAACTTGCACTCTCCTTGCATGTCTGCTTGGGACGAAAGCTCTTTGTTACTAGGTCTGCTCTTAAGCACTGTTAATGGGCACCCTAGGTCCCAGCCACCACAATCACAGCATCCGCTTGATCTCCATCTCTCAATAAGACTAGCTGGACCACCATTTCTGATCTTTGGACCGCCATGAAGACCAGCTGGAATAAGAATATCCATGCTCGTTGAACAGTCTCCAATATTTCGTGCACAACAGCCAGAAGGTTGTGAGGATTCTGTGGGATCACTTGTTTGCTTTTTACTTGATTTCTTGAGAAATTTCAAGCCCCAGCCTCCAGCTTTCTCCTGATGGTTTTCAGAAATATGGTCCTTCACAACAACGGCAGCCAATTCAAGATTTGGAGGCAGATTATTTTCTAATAGATTTGCCCCACAATGTGCATCAATACTATTATCTGTATCTTGAAATGTCTCCCAAGAACAACCCTCAGGTATCGCACTTGATCCACTAAATCTGGAGGTAGTTCTCTTCTTGAATGAGTGACTAGTCCGGAACACTTCTGCCACCTTCTTTGAGAATCCCTTAATCTTCCTGAGGTCATGGTTGGTAGTTTGCATTTGTGCAAAATTTTCATTGCCACCAAATAAAACAAACTCTCTCTCCATGATTTTGGAATTATTAGGACAGACTGTAAAAGAAGTCGACACCTTCATCTTACCAACAAGGTGAGACTCACTATCATGTTCCTTTTGGCCCCCCATCCTTAAATGGAATAAATATGTACAATCTACAACATTATCATCTAGTGATTCAACCTTCCATAAATTGGCCACATAAATCACCTTTTGTTCATCTAGAGAGAACACAAAATGTGGGTTTCCACTCTCCCATGTGCATTGGAGCATTCCTTGAGTAACAACAGCAGAAAGAGAAGAGAACGACTGATCAGAACATGTAGAGTTTGTACTTGACATAGAAACCGGCCTTTCGGGCAGAGAGTCAGACTTATATTTCTGCTTTCCTAGAATTGGTGCTTTGCTACGTAGCTTGTTTGACGAATAATTACTTAACACATTTGGGGAGTTCATAAAATCATAACAAATTGCTCCATCAACATCACTGAAGCTCACTTTCTCAAAATTGGCATCACCATCATATGCACCATATTTGCGAAATAAAGGGCTGTTCAGAATATTTACCATACTCTTGCTACCCATTATGGAACCAACAATCCAATGTCCTGTAGGGCTAATTACCACGCTTCCATCCCCTGATGCCAATGGACAATCAAAATGAAACCTAGCAAAATCACATGTACTTTCACTCCCTATTTTAGTAGGACTCGAGTCATCAGACAAAACGCCCATTTCTTCCCATCCCAGGTTTAGGGAGATGTTACGAGGGGCTGCCTTTGAAGCACTAATATGGATAAATTCTAGGCAACGACGAAGATATTTCTCATCTACGGTTACCATATTCTTTGGAATCCAATTATCCAACACACGAATGCTTCGGAGGAACGATTCCTTGATGTAACTTCTAGTTCGTTGTAATTGCTTTTTTTTTAAAACCAGAGTGTTTTGTGAGTTTACCCTTCTCACCAACCTTTTTGATCTTGATTCTGAACAATGTAGTTCGTCATCATCCAAAAATATCCCATCATTGTCACAGCTCCGAGATGATGAATCTTCCCTAGGGTGGCCACCTTTCTGAGCATCAACAAATGTATCTTCCATCCTGAACCTTCTATGTAATAAAGCATACTAATGGCAGACAACTTTTGTTTCCATCTTCAGTACCCAACTACTAAATATGAAAGTGATCATTCTATATAAGTCTCTGACTGTCCATATCTCAACGGAATCTGAAAAGAGAAATGAATGGTTAGCACCAATAATCGCAAAAAGAAACATATGAGAGAAGAAAGCCCAACATCATATATTTAACATCACAATCTAAGCAAGAGTCACATCAATTAAAGAGAGGGATAAGAGATATCAGCATAAGTTGTTCTTGAAAATAGGCGGAAAAATAAAATTAGAAAAGTTCCAATACAACAAGTAAAGCACAAAGTACTCTCCCTCATTGATATTTTACTTTGTTTCTTATCTGATTAAAGAGGTTAAGAGCTTATAAAGGACGTCCCATAATTACCAAGTAGAAATCAGAATCAGTAAAGGGCATTCCTTAAATCACACATGAATGTAAAGAAATCAAAGATTGCATTTTCACCAAGGTTTCATAATACATATACTAAACCAGCCAGATAATGCAACAAACCAGAGACAAAGACATTAAACACATACATGCGAAAGAAAATTGATGGGTTGCTCAAACTCAATGAAAAAAATCATTGCAGAACACAAGCTCAGCTTCAATCAATCCAGCCATCTCACTTCAATTCAACTCCAATCACTAAAAAACTCTCTTCCACCGTTTACCCTTATGAGTTCCAAAGTTTCAGTTCTCTAGAAACTAAAATATAAAAGAAAAGCCTTAAAATTGTTGAAAGAAAAGCACTTGATAGAAGCAAAAGATCAAATATTTTTTCTCTTGCACAACTTTATAGGGACAACCCACAAACAACTATTAACTAATCAATTAATTAACCATCAAAAATTCTCCCAAGAAAAAAGTATAGATATTTATATAAGTATCAAACAGGAGAAAGGAACAAACTTTAATAATACATATACTGTGCAAAAAGAAGAAGAAGAAGAAGAAACCAACTTTTTTCTTACCAGAAGAAATGGATCCAAGAACAGAAACAAACTCCAAAATCACACTCTGATTCCCAAGAAAGCAAAATACTTAGATAGATACCCTCCAATTCAGAACTTATCTTCAAGAAGAAAGAGCAAAAATCACTGGCCAGCAACCAGAAACACACAAGAGATGGAAAAAACCAAAAAAGAAAAAAAGCACTAAAAAACAAAACCAACTAGTGAAAATTACCAGCTGGTTATACCATAACCACAATATTTCCCACTAAAATCTAACCCAACAAAAAGACGCCACTGTTTTTGCACAATGCTATGGATTTTTTTTCGTTTCTAGAAACAAATAAGAGAACTTGAGCAAGACTTAGCGGGGGAGCTTAATGGTTATATGAGTGTGAGACATGGAAATGTTGATGTAAGCCACGTTTGGCTGTTGTTGAATTTTTTCAGCACATAACAAATAACAAAACAATCCCCCAACCACACTCCTCTAAAATCCAGGAATTTACGTGTAGAGAGGACCCACTTTTTTAGCTTCTTTTTCTTTCTTCAATTCACCCTCTGCTTGCTGTACTACAGTTTTTTTCTTGGTCTGTCCATTATAATATAATAAAACATCAAAGGGTGGGAAAAATAAAAAAAAGGCCAGATTTTTAAGATAGAAAGAAATGGAAAATGAGGAAATGAGCTGGTACCCATGATAGTAACGAGTCAGGACTGTTACATTTCACTTCCACTTGCCAAATGGGGCGCGAGTGGGATTGCCATTAGAGATTGAGATGGTGATAGAAATGGAGCTTTTCTTGTCTTTCTTTTTGGGTTTTCTCCTTTCTTTTTTTCTTTATTTTTTTTCCTTTATGAATCCAATTACTATTTGTAAGGCACGTGAGAGAGAGAGAGAGAGAGACAGACAGACAGACAGAGAGGTTCATTTAAGTAAAAGGGTAAAAGGGCATAGACAATAAACAGAGAGAAACATCAAACATGCCATTGGTGTTGGTGCTGGTGTGTTGACCGGCTGTTTCTGTTGCAGCAGTTATTAGTTTTGAGTTCAGTATTTAATGTTGACGATGTCAAGGCTTGGTTTTGGTGTTAATGACTGTCATATGGCTATGATCCTTCTCGCCGCTCTTCTCTTATTTATTGTTGTTAGGGCGGCTCCCGGCGCCTCTCCTTTAATATTTTATTTTATTATAGGAAGAATTAAGGTCCAATTTAATCTAATTTTTTTTAAAATAATTAATTTTGTTTTGCCAAATTCAGTTCAAAAAAGTTTTTTTTTTTCCAGTAAGTGAGTAGTCAAGTAGTAACTTTTTCTAAGAATATCATGGGATGGAGATCAATTTCTGCCATGAAGGACTACCTCTATTGTTCTGTTCATTAAAATTTAAATCATAAAACCTCTCTAGTAAAAAAAAAAGTATAATTTTTTAATAATCACTTTCACTATAAGATAGATGTAAAAATTTTTAATTAATGATTTGTTATTTTCAATAAATATTTTTAATATTCGATAATATAGGGGGTTTCGACTTTTTTTTTTTTTGAGCAAAGGGGTTTCGACTTATTAAAATCAGTAGATCATATAATGTTATATTGACTTATTGTTTTTTCATACGCAAAGTCTTCAAAATTTGTTCAGATGAATTGAAATTACTTATTATTTCAACTAACAGATATTATTATATTCATATTTATAATTCACAATTCTAATTTTAATTATAACTAAGCAAAATAAAAAGAAATTACAAAGCTTTTTTTTTATAAAATAATTTTTGAATTTATAAACGAATCCTTTCATAATTTACATTAATTATTTGATTTGAATTCAACTCAATTTTTAGATATATTATTCTTTTTTTTTCTTTTAATAGAAAAGGTAGAGGTATCGATGAAACTCTTAACATTAGCCTACTCAAAATTCAGTTTCGATATTCCATTTTAATAAAGAAATGCATATTATATAAAGAGAGAAGATTGTGGTCAAATTTAATGTGATTAGGATATTAGATTAATTATTTCTGGTAAGGAAAGTCTCTACTACTAAATCTAATTCTTCATCCAAATCATCATCAACATCATGAAAAAATAAATAATTACAACAATGGATTGAATATAAATTTTGATGTTGATCAAAAGGTGGTTGATAGTCTCTATGCTAAAATTGAGTGGGGGCAATAATGTGTTGTGAGTTGTGGTGAAATGGCACTGCCACTACTACTGTCATGTGTTAGGAAAAAGAAAGAATCTCTCAATATATAATTATCATTTCTTTAGTCTAATTTGATGCATTCAGGATTTGACTTCAGGCATCCAAGAAAGCATGTGGGATCTATCCAAGTTCCCTTTCTGTTTCATTAAATTAATTTCAAGAAGAATTAGAATTAGAATTATAATGTTTAGGGTTTTATAAACAATCATATACATGCAACATATGATGAGGATTGAATACTCATGTTTTCCTTTATATAAAGATAAAATTTTAGTTGGAAGATGTTGGTCATTCTTGTGATTTAATAGACTTCAAATATTACTGGTTGAGACCAAAATATAAAAAAATAAACTTTTCATGTATATTATGGATTAATATGATAATTTTTCTGATAATTCTATTAAATAAAAAATTTAATTTTTTGAGATAATTTTTTATAAAAATATTTTAATCTTTTAATATTTATATAGATGCCGAAGTGCATTTTTAAATTTATTTAATCAATCAAAATATAATTATGAGAAACAGAATTATGGTTGATGCATAAATCAATTTGAAATATGTGTTATTTGAATTAAAAATATACACATAATAATTTTTTTTTTAATTCACATAGAAAAATTATAGTATACACTACACCATGGGATAAAAAAAATTATAAATAATGTTGCCTTAATATGATTGAGAATATGATGACTTCCCTGCACATCACAAGCACTCCACGGCTGGCTTGTAAATGCATTAGCAACTGTATCAAAAGATAAGTATAAAATGGTGGTCACATCATTACCAAACTTTCTTCATGAACAAGGTCATCAAGCAACTACTTTTCACTATTTATGTTCTAGCATTTTGCATATATGTCAGTCTTCCAATCAAATTAAAGATTTTTTTTATATGATGCATCCGTTCGGTATCCAGTATTTCATAAAATCCGACTAATCCAGATTCGACCAGAGTAGAACTCCGAAAGACAGTAAAATTCTTTTATGATTATTTAATACTTTTGTATACATTAAGTCTCGAATACAAGACTTATCTTAAGTGGTATCAAATCCTAACTATCTAACTCAGTATTTATAGATATTATTTTTTTTTTGCGAGTCAAATTGGTTTAGTGAACATTTTTTCTCAAAAGATATAGTAAATTCGATGATTTGTGAAATTAACTTTCAAACGATATGATTCAATTTGGACCCTAAAATTCATCATGTTACACTGTACTATTAGTATGAAATGTGCTAAAAATGCAAGCACATGGCATCAAAAGAACAAAAAAAACATCTGGGTTTACATGTAAAATGCTGATTAAATTTAAGTGGGTACAAGGGTCATGTGCACTTCTGTTGAGAAGGAAAAAAAATACACAGTGCTTGACTTTAATAATGTTGGAAGAAGAAGATGGCCATGGGACACTCGTTTTCAGAACAGTCAAAAGAATCATATGAAGTTGCAGGCATTGTAAGGAACAATATCACAAGCCTCACAGTACCTTCACTCAAAAAACTTTTTATGGAGATGGCAATTAAACTTGTTTGGTGACATGTTTAATAGTCTTGCTTTGAGTGAAAAACCTGAATAAATTTTAAAATTCGAACTGATAGGGGAAAAGGTACAATTGATTAATAAATACATTTAATCTTAAATATATTGTTTTTATTTAAACTACTGATATTTAGAGTTCATTAAATTTTAATTAATTCGATTCAATTAAAATAAAATTATAAAAATAACAAAAAAGATTTAATAACTAATTTAACGCAACTATGTATATACTAAAATTTGAAACTTTAAATATTTTTTATTGATTTTTTACTGATTATCTTAACATTAGAAAAAAAAATTATTTATTTCATAATATAAGACCTTAAGTAAGTTTTTTCTTAGTGTTTTTTGCGGCTGGTTTCCTCATAGTGTTTCTTAGGTGATTTTCGGCTAATTTCTGGCCAAAAATCACCAATTTTTTTTTGTATTTTTGTATATATATATATACACGGTGGATTTAATATAAAACTCAAAGCTTAATATATACTTTCATAGTTTTATGGTCATATGTTGGTGTGAATTTTTTTTTTTTTTTTTTTGCTTTAATTCATTCATTGGAGTAGTCAAATGGTAGATAAAGTGATGTTAAGGTGAACATCTTAAAAATATAATAAGATTATGTTTCAATTTAACTTCTTTAGTATATCTGAGACACATATGACTTAAATGCCCGATAAAGATTTCTTCTTATCTTTACCGAAAAGAATTTTTATACTAATGTGCTTTTTTATTTTTAGTTTTTAGTATAATTATTTTCTCTACAAAAAAGAAAGTATTTTAAATATTTTAAATGTATTACTTGCACTCTTTTATAATTTTTTTAGTGAAATGAAATTATTCATCATGTTAAAAAAAAAAACCTTAAATAAGGGGTTTTTTAATATTAAAAATCTTAGGGATAATTTTTTTTGGTAGTTGATACTTTTGGTATTCTATAAAAAATTTTGACTATTTTAAAGTTCAAACTAGTGGATCTATAAAAAAGATAAAGTTTTTCTAATACTTATTTTCTCTATACTTAACACTCGAATTGAAAATTTAATTTAAGAGAATTTAAACTTTTTTTTTTATCGTTAATCACCAATCATCTTAATGCTTGAACAATATATAAATATTATTAGCCGTCTTTTATAAATTTATTAAAATGTGAAAAGATTAGCAAACTAAAGTAACATGGATTAGTACTTCATGTAGCTTTCAG
>CATIWK010008325.1:0-13026 GCA_949634005.1 Mallotus japonicus | reverse complement strand
CATGTAGATATAAGTGTAATATTAAAGTTGAATTTGAACATAGAATGAGAGTAAATTAGTGGTTGGGCATGATGGGATTAAAAACAAATTTTGTTTTCATATGTATATAAGAAAGAGTGCAAATTTGATATTGGATTTATAATTGAGTAATTATCCTGCATATAGGAGCTTTAGGTGACTAAAAAAGGTGTTGTCAAGAGGTGAAGAACAAAAATAAGTGATAAGGGAGAATTGTGAGTGAATGTTATTTTCTTTCAATTCTGAATCTTTGTCGTCTTATTGCTTTCCCTTAATTTTTTGTTTAACTCTATTGATTTGTGAGTGCACTTGTCAGTTTAAAATTGATTCTCAATTCCTTTTTTGATTTTTCTTAATGGCTTAATTGGTTTTGTTGGTATATTTGCTAAATTCTCTAGCTTTGGTTAGACTTGACTTTGAGCAAATATATTTCATTCATCTTTACATTGATATATGTGTTTGTTAATTTTTTTAATTTTAAATGAGCACCATTTAGCGAACAGTTTTTGTTATGCTGAGTGTTGTAATATAATTTTGTTATGACTAGTTATTGGTCCAAAGCCTATATTTGATCTTTATTAATTACCTTGGATTTAAGGGTGCGTGGCTCAACTTGTGTAAATTGGCCTTAAAGCCACATATCATAAACAAGTATACAAATAAAACCTGTAGACATCTCTTTGTGTTTCTTTTTCTAACAAATTCAAAATATTCACATTGGCTGTTGATCACCTGGTCAGGTCAAACTTGACTTATCCAAAAGAGTTTCTATGCTAGAAAGGAGTTTCTAGTAAAAGTCATATTTTATTGAGAATCAAATTGAAGATGAGGTCATATGATTGAGATAACTAGAGTTTGACTTAAACATGACTTTAGCTAATATCAGGATCTTGTAATAAAGGGACACTGAGTGCATGATAATTATGTTCAATGGTTCTTGTGAATCTATGGATATCATTCGTTTCCAATTGGATAGTCGTAACATCTATGATAGGGGTCACCAATGACTTATGAGGACTAAATGTGATTAATTGTGATTTTCACATTTAGTTTAGAAAGAGTTTCCTATAATATTAGGAGTTCATATTATTTCCCATTGCCATTTGAACTTGAACCTAGTAAGTCACACAAACAAGTGTTGCATCAATAATGATAATTATTAATTAAAGTGTTTAATTAATTAATTAAATTAATTGGATTGGATTGGCACTTATGCGGGGATCTAGCATATCCCGAAATCTAATTCAAAGGTTAGGACTACTAATTATATGATTAAATATTAATTTGGACTTAATTTAATATGTGATATTAAGTTTAAGGACCAAATTGATGTTTGCCACCAATACTAGTTTAATATAGGCCATGAGATGGGCCATATATATGTAACTCAATGGATGATGCATGGGCTTGGATAATTATGCGTATTAATGAGATGAGACTTATTTAAGTGTTTAATAAAGCCTATAAGTCTAATTTGTGGATGTTGTAGAGATGGGCTCATTTAAGAGTTAAATAAGCTCAACTAGTTAAAGCCCACTTACTAAATGAGGTGTCATATAAGCAAGAGCATGTGATGCTCATGCTTACATGGTGTTGCATGAAGGACACTATGGCAAGGTGTCATAAGCATGTACCTTTATTTAGTGGACAATCTTTACATGCATGAGGTTACATATTTTACACTCAAAGTGAAAAGTAAGTGGACAATCTCTACATGCATGAGATGGCTTATCTTACACTCAAGCTTGAGTTAACGGAGAATCTCTACTCATGAAAATTAGTCTCTCTCATATATACTAAGTTAGGGGATGTTCTCTACACTTGAACTTACCACTTCACATTAGAGACATTAAAACACAAAGAGAGAAAACAAGAGTAAGCACTAAAAGTTCCTAAGAGCAATGAGTGTGTGAGTGAAATATAAGAGTTGTATTTCATACATTAGCCCATTGTCATCATCAGTTGTGCAAGATTTGTGCAAGTTGAAGGCTATATTCATCCATCCATTGAAAGCAACAAGTCCTACATCATTCAAGTCAATGAAGGAGCTCTAGAAAATTTTAGAGTCACCAAAGGAGGAGCTTGCAAGTAGAGATCCATCAAAGACTTAAAGTCATTTCGATGCTTCTTGTGTGTTTTGAGCTAGAGGTTTCACACTTGGGGAGCAAGGAGCTTGTAGATTCGCACGAACCAAATCCTATAACTTGTCGAGTGTGCTACTAACATTTGAAGTTTATAAGAGTTACTAAACTCGTAGATGTAGGTCGCTTGACTTGCTACATGTTTGGTTGTTTGTGAAAGCTTGTGAAATATTGTCCATTATGTATGTATTTAGTTGTGTAAATCATATATGTGATGTAATCTTGGATTATTTGGAATTTTTGCCTTCATGCAAGGGTTGCATGTTAGGGAAAATTTTTGAAATTGACACTAACCGAATTCATATTCACACCACGCTTCTACTCATTATCCAGTGCATGTAATTGATTCCTTTAAAATATTATTGCATAATTTTTAAAAAATAATTCTAGGTATAAATATTATAAATATTTTATTATTAATTATAATTTAAAATAATTTTAATTTGATTATGAATTATAAAAAAATTAAATACATACATTTAATTTGAATGAAGTTATTTGTTATTAGTTATTTTTTAATAAAGGTAAAATATATAAAGAATAAATACAAATAAGTTATTAGCTGATAAAGAAAAAGCTCCAAAATAGACCTTATCCAATCTACTACTATTTTGAATAAAAACAACCAACAACTTTTGATTTTAGAGGCTTTACCAAACATTTAAAGTGTAGTGATTGAGGAAAAATCTTTATGAGCTAAAGCAAGCGCCCCCTTAGTGTCTTAGATGGTTCTAAAATGGGTTGAAGGTTGTTTCTCTTTATTAATCTCATTCAATGGTGAGATATTTTCATGTTTTCATCATCGCCTATTTTGGAGGCTTTATCAAACATATAAAGGGTAGTTGATTGAGGAAAAATCTTTATGAGCTAGGCTAAACGCCCCCTTAGTGTCTTCAAATGGTTCTAAAATGGGATGAAGGTTGTTTATCTTTATCAATCTCATTCAATGGTGAGATATTTTCATATTTTCAACATCAACCTTCAGGATTTTGAAAAATGACTCCAACAGGGGCATCCTCAAAGCACTCATGATTTAACATACACAGTTTGCTCAGCAACTAGGGGCATCAAACATACTACAATCTTATACTCTTCAAATGAGATGAAATGTTAAGAGACTGAATCAAGATGTGTTCTCCAAGGCATATTAGAACTTAAATGATAGATAACCCTGTGATGGTGTAAGCTAAAGACCTTTAAGCCATCCAATAAGCATTGTCCATGATCCTTAGAAAATGCCACAAAACCCACCAATCATCTTTTCTTAAAATTACACAAATTTTGAAGCCATTTAAAACCTAAACTGACCTTCAATAAAAAGCCAGTCATTTTCAACAAACCTAAACCAATTCCCACTAAAAGTCATCCATTTCCAATAATGCCTAGACCAATTTTTAATAATGAACATCTTGCCTTTCCACTAAACTAATATCACTTTCTCATGACTTGCTTTATGTTTCTCTAAAAAAAAAACTTGCTTCATGCATATTATACTCCACACTACACTAAAACTCCAACAATCATCCATAAAACACAAAAATAAAAAATTAACATCCATATGTATGATTGCCCATGACCTAAAAATCTCAATTATGCTTAGTCAGCATTTTGGCATGGGGAATCTAACAAGAAGCACCGTATTGACTATGGATTGTAAAGTTCATCAAGTTGATTAAAAAATTATTGAGACATAAAAAAATGCAATTTTCCTAAAATAAGAAATCATGTTTTCAAATAAGAAGCAAGTTTAATGCTCTAATACTAATGAAGAAACGTTACAATAACAAAGACAAATGAGCACTTACATGTTCGTTTGCCACAAAAAGTAACAACTTATGTTATCTTCTTAAAAGCAAATCACACTAATGGAAAATTTTCTTATAATCACAACATGAGTATCTTTAAGGATTAATGGTCAAATTGCTCCCGAACTTGAAGCCAAAGGGTAAATAAGTCGATTTTTCAATTTCTCGGCATTTAAGGACAAAACTTTAATTTTTCATCCAAACTAATACAAAAAGTCAAATATGGTTGAGGGAGTGACCGTCATGCACTATGAATGGAAGGTAGATTCTTTTAAAAATAATATGTAAAACTTTCCTAAAAAAAACAAAATTGAAAAGAAAAACAAAAACGACATAGTTTTAGCTAACGATAATGGGCGGGAAATTGAGCCATATGTCATATCATGCACGGAGAGTCACCTACTCCATTTAATGAATATTGTAGAGCAAGAAGATGAAGAGTTGATGAAGTTATGAAATTCTGAATAATGGAGATTTGAAGAAGTTTGTTGTATTGTTGCAGCTTCCATAAACCCTAAAATTAATTGGATGATTAAAGACATATAATCAGAAGCCATCGAATCTGAAGGTAAAAATAAATGGGATTTTGTTTTGTTAAATATATTTATGAATCTGAATGTATGATTTTGTTCTGAAATAAAGATGCTTTTTTGTTTGTTGTTTTAAAGGACATAATGTTTATGAGTGCAAGATTCAATATATATAATGGTGGGACTTTTTTTAGAGATTTGAAGATTCGGTATGTGGGTGGGGAAAAGTTTGGATGGAAGCTATATAATGTAGATAGGTTGAGTTATTTCAGAATTGTGAAGAAAGTTACAACACTAGGGTATGGACATAAACCGAAAATCTATTGGTTACCGAAGGGGAATGAATTTGAAAATGGTTTACTTTATGTCTTTGATGATAGTGCAATTTATAAAATGCTTGAACTAGCTAATGAGAAATGGAAGTATGTGTTTGAGTTATATCTTGACCATTTAGTTGATACATCTATTGTGGTTAGTGATACCCCTTTGTTAATTGAAGGTAATAAAAATGAGAGTGAGTCAAAAATAGAGAAACCATGTAGCTTTGCTGATGATATAGAAGTTGAGTTATTATTTGAGGATATTATTGATTTGACAGATGTGAATGTGATTGTGGGTGAAGGCGTGGAAGGTGAAGGACATGTATTTAATAAAACAGTTGTAGGAAAAAGTAATGAGGGTCTTGGTAGGTCATGAACTTCAGTTGGAAGCATTAATGTTGAACAGGTGGCTAAGGGGGTATGTGGCCATGAAGTTGATACATAAGTTCATTTTTATGGATGTGAAGCTAAAGAAGAAGTTCAAAATGATATTGTTGCTGGCGAAGAAGCTCAAGTGCCTGGCTGTGATGAAGCTGCAATCCGAGGTGGAAGTGCTGAAGCTGCAAGTGGAGGTGCAAGTTCAAAAGCTTATGAAGTCCATGTATGTTTCAGAGATGCAAAGGAAAGTGATAAAGTTCCATATGTTGGTGCAAGTGATGAAGTTGATGTGCCTGAATGTGACATATCTAATTTTGAACAATCTGTGCCTGCTGAAGCAATAATTTATAGTTCTAAAATTGAAATGCATAATGGCCCAACTAAAGTGCATGCTATTTGTGAACCTGAAATGCAATCTACCCCACATGAAGATTATGGAGCCCCACTTAAAATGCATGCTGGCCCACTTGAAGATTATGGTGCCCCACCTAAAATGCAAGATGCCCCACCTGAATCTAATTATGCCCCACTTGATGTGCTTTCTGCTAGTGAACTGATAAGTTATTTGCTAATGCTGCAAATATCAAAATGGGGAGCGACGAAACTGATAGTGAAGATGATGAGACATTTGTTTATGATTAAGGTAGTTCAAATGTTGATGATCTTGAACTGATTGCAGCAAGAGAAAATTTAAGCAATGAAAAACATGCAAGGTCGAATAACAAGTATACTGATGATCTAACAAGAAATGAAGTTGATCAAGTTGAACAAGAAAGTTTTCCCGAACCGATCAGAGTTGATAACACATATGGAACAACAAGTGAGGAGGTTAGGTGCTATCCATACTATATGGTTGGCAGTCATGATGACTGCAGGATTGAAGAAGACTCAGGTGATGAAGAGCATGGGAATGTTAAAAGGATAAACTCCAAGAAAGTAAGGTTCAATCCTGAAAGCAAGGTACTTACGTTCCTTGTAGGAATAGTGTTTGCTAATGCTGATGAGTTTTGAAAAGCTATGGCAAAGTATACTGTGGCCAGAGGTGTTGAAATTGAAATGAAAAAAATGATAAAACAAGAATCAGGTGCCACTGCACCTTTAGCAATTGTCCTTGGAGCATTTTTGCAAGTACTGACACACAAAGTAGGGATTTTATGGTGAAGACCTACAATCCAAATCATAAATGCCATAGGGTGTTCAAGAATAAGAGAGCCTCATGTGCCTTATTAACCGAATACTTTCATGATACAGTTGAAGATTATTTAGGCATGACTACTGTTATTGTGGCCAAAGCAAAGAAAGATCGTAGGCTTGAAATCAATGACACTATGGCAAAGCAAGTAAAAAGAAAGATCATTAAAGCTTTAGAAGGAGATTATAAATAAGAATATGCACTATTTTGGGACTACGTAGCAGTGTTAAGAATGATATGCATAGGACCACATATGAGGTGCAAACAGAAGAAAGGAGCAGCACATTTGGCAAATTCTATATTTACTTTGATGCTTTTTAAAAAAGGAGTGGATGGGGAATTGCAGGCCTATGTTAGGAGTGCATAGTTTTTTTAAAAATTATCTGCGAGGAGAGTTGCTTATAGTTGTTGGTGGAGATGCCAACAAACAGAGATTTCCGATGGCATGGGTGTCATCAGGTCAGAGACAAAGTCCATATAGAAGTGGTTCTTTCAATATTTGAAAGCTGACCTCAACTTAGGTGATGGCAAAGATTTAACTATTATAAGTGACATACAAAAGGTACAGTATACAAAAAATTGTTTACTTGTTATTTTAAAGTTTTCAATTACTATAACTGGTCACTTGTTATTTAATTATTTATACTTATTGTTTTTACTTAATATTTTTATACCCATTTCTTGTTTTGTGCTTTATGGTATCTTTGGTTCTCCTTCTGGGGTAAAAGAGTTATTGCCATTGAATATATGGGTGATTTTTAAGTTGCTTTATTCTTATGACTATATCATATATGAATGCAAAGCTTAAGAGCACGATCAGCTATTGGAAGTGCCATTTCTTATTATGTTAGTAATAGTTGATTTGCGACTATGAACTACATGTTCAATCACATATAATGCAAGGTAAACAATTCAAAACATATAATATTAACCTTATTTAGCTATTTCAAATTGATGAAATTATTGGATATAATTGTTGAACAAGTATTCTCTTGAATTGCCACTGGACACTTCTTATTTACTTCTTAAACCACCTTTGTGTTTTTACTTAAGCAAGTTTATATTAATACTCATCTTATATCATAAAGTAATAGATATGTAGGGCTTAATTGAAGCTGTTAAAATTGAATTGCCACTTGTAGAGCATAGATGGTATGCAGTTCACATTTTCTCAATTAGAAGAAAAGACGGAGAGGTTCAGATGTTCATCAACAATTTTGGAGATGTGCTAAGAGTTATTATGAGAAACATTTCACTGATCAGTTAAAGAAGCTTGATGAACTTGCCTCAGGTTCAGTTGAACATTTATTGATATATCCACCACATATATGGTGCAGGTCATATTTTAATTTAAGTTCTAAGTGTGATGTTGTATCAAATAACATGTGTGAGTTGTATAATGGACATTTAGTTAGAGCTAGGAACAAGCACATACTTGGTATATTAGAATGGATGAGAATTGATATTATGACTAGGTTGCATCAAAAGAGAGATGAAGCTATAAGTGGTGTACTGATGTCAGTCCTAGTGCTATAGAAATGTTAGACAAAATTATGGACAGAGCAAGTCAATGTATTGTTGAATGGAATGGTCAAAATGGTTGTGAAATCAGTAAGGGTAAGGATAGACATACAGTTGACATTGAAAAATGTTCTTGCATATGCAGGGCATGGGATTTAACTGGAATCCCATGCCCTCATGGAATTTGTGCACTTTATCATAGCAAGAAGGACTTGATAGCATATATACATCATTAGTATAGCAAGTCAACATATATAGCATCATATGCACACTGTATGCAACTAATTGTTGGGAGGAATATGTGGCCCAAAACAAATCTTCCCCCAATGTTACCACCTGAAGTGCATAGATTACCTGGTTGTCTAAAGAAATCTAGACGGAAAGATGAAGATGAGCCAAAAAAAGTGGCAAGCTATCAAGAAGAGGTGTTGTGATAACATGTAGAAATTGTTACCAAATTGGACATAACAAAAAAAATGTCCATAAAAAGCATCAGTAAGTCCTTAGTTTTAGAAGCTATAAAGTTCATAATATGTCTTTAATATGCATCATATTTAAAAGGTTAAAATATGGCAGGTGCAGGGGTCTGACATAAACGTGCAAAGTGATGAAGCTCCAAATGATACTCCACATAATATGAAAATAAGTGGTTCGAGAGTGACACAGCAACAGGGGGGAACAAGTCCATCCACTATCACTAACCTGCCACAACAAACTCCAACAAACTTTAACATAAATGAACAGGTAATAAAATTAATTCGCTTTCATATGATTGGATAAATGTTGTATTGTAATAACCAGCTGTCTGAATATAATTGTAATTATTTTTCTTCATCAGATGCAGGGCTCTAAGAGACCAATGGCTCAACCTGGAATAAAAATTTCAGAACCAAACTCAACAAATCGCAATGCATTTTGGAAAAAAGGGCATGCATCAACTAGCAAAGGTAAGGAGAAACAAGCTGTTGGTATGGGAATTTACCATGATGACACAACTGGAAAAGTCACTTGGAATGTGAGTTTATTTGCTGAAGTTTTTTTTATTTAATGTGTGTATATGTTATAAATAGGTGAATGTGAGTTAGATATGTGGTGAATTTTATGTAGAAGTAATTTATTTATGCAACCTGGGAATTTTAGTGAAAGGTGGCTCTATTCATAAAGTGTTGGAAATGTTGTCCCAAGTGAATAGCAAAGGATAATTGGACATTATATAGCTGATGCAAAGAGGGTTCAAGGCAATCCATGTTATGGTGAGTTCCAAGCCCCTGTATTGAAATGGGGAGGAAAATCATCAATAACAACCAGACAGTTGTAGAAAAAGATAGAAAAATGCATAGGTTCAATGAAGAAAGAAGGCTCCAATCAGTTTCGGATGAAGGAATAACAACACAGTTATGCCTTCTCAGGCTTCTTCAACTGCTCAGCCTGGGAATCAACAAAGTCAGGCATCAAATGTGGCAGCCCCACCTCCTGCAACACAGTCACAGAACAAGAAACAGAAGAAGCCAACTTTACCTAAGAAGCCACCTTGGAGATACTAAAACAATGGTGGCCAAATTTTTTTTTCTGTATATATCTCTAAATGAGAATATAAAAAAATGAACTACAAATCATGAATTGGTAGCTTTTAAAAGTATATACTGTCATAAGCTTATATTTTTTGCTTTTTGGACGAAATTCGAAGCTTTGTGAATAGCTTTGCTATACTTGTATTGATACTATAATTAAGTATAACAGTGTTATACCTTCTTCTTTTTGCAAATATATAATCAAATATGCATGTTTTATATTATTAAGTGTGATATCATTGGTATAAAATTTTTAATTTTATTTTTTGCAGTTTCAAAATCCTGATATACTATGATTAAGTGCATCTTCTATATTGCATATCATGTTTATCGTGTTTATCATTCAAAGGCATTAAGGCATTTGTAATTCAGTTTATGCCACAAAGAAAACAAAACACTTAAGCATTTCTTGTATTTATGAAAGATACATATACATAAAAGAATTTCATTATAGAATTTAATTAAAGAAGCTTTACAATTTCATTAAAGAAGCTTTAAACTTTAATTTCTGAAATTGGATAACAGTATGATGGATTACATATAGTCATACAAGATGTCACTTCTCAGTCAGCTATACCCTTGCTATACCATAACTAAAAAACTACCTAACTATGGCTGCCAATCCATTACCAAACTACAAAAAACATATCATATTGTTTGCAGCCAACAACCTGAGTCATAATCGAAAAATTCCACCCACATATACTGAACCCGGAAGTCATTTAGGGGCAGCATACAGAAGAATAACAATTAATGCCCAATTAAAGATTAATGTTGCCCCAAAAACCAAACATGACATTTCTTCTTTCCATTCTCATCTCTAATGGCTTTCATTTTCAACCTCAGTTCTTCACATTCAATTTTATTTTTATGAAATTAACCATGCTTGCTTCTGTCACAGTAGGAACACTTCAATTGTTCATTCTCATATTCTAGAAAGCAAACTTCACTATGTAACTCCTTGATAACCTTATTTGCTTGTGGATGAAAAGGATCATCACGCCACTCAAAGTAGTTACAACCTTTTCTTCTGCCACCTCTGTTTTTTTGCCAAAACACAAAATTGAAACAATGTTTAATCATTTACTTTTATCCATAGCACTATATATAAGCACACTTTTTACAGTTAACCTTCACACATTACCTCATAATATCTACAAGAGTAGAACCTTCTTCCTGCATTACTCTCAATCAACGCCAACCACCTTAGTGCCACCTCGCCACAATCACAGTAACGCAGCTCTTCATAGTTAAACTCAGGGTAACCATGTACAACCGAGCTTGATGTTGCTAGAGATCTAAAAGAAGATGTAGCTGACCTTTAAAATGATGACAATATTGATCCTTCAAAATGAACTTCAAAAAATGATATTTTTAGAACTTGGTGATTTAGGGATTTTGGCTTCTTCGAACTGTGATTTGAAATTTTAGGGTTTTTATTTTAAGAATTGGGGATTTAGGGATTTTGTCTTCTTCCCAATCCTTATATATAAAAATTTATTTTAAAAAATAAATAAATTTATTTTAGCGATAGAATTTTGCTTCCGTCGCTATTTTAGCGAGGGATGTTCTAGAGTTACTTTTATTTTACTTTATTTTAATCACTATTGGATGAGAGTATATTTTATTATCTAATGGTGGTTATTAACAAAGTATACTTTACTTTATAAAAATCAAAATAACCATAGAATGGACCTAAAAAGAAACGACATTGATATCTGTTTCAAATCTAGAAACAAAACTAAGTTTTTGTTTCTAACTCCAAAACGAAATTAATATCCATTTCGAAATTAGAAATGAAAATTCAGTTTTGTTTCTAAATTAGAATCAGAATTAATATATGTTTCTAATTCAAAAATAAGATTTGGATTTTGTTTCTAATTATCAAACATAGCAACATGAATTTTTCAATAAGGGATAACATTATATTAAATAGAAATAGATATACAACATGTTTCTAATGAAGAAATAAAATAATAGTGTCTTTTTTTCTCTCTCCCTCTTTGTTTCATCTCTATTCTAAATCCCTAGCACAGATCTCACCATTTTCTCAAAGTAATTTCTAACTACTTCCTCCGTTCCATTCTAATTGTCTTTTAAAAAAATAAAATTTGTTCCACTCTAAATGACTTTTTAGATTACCAGTAAAAAAATAAAATTTTCTTTTCAATTTTACCCATATCTTAGTTTTAGAGTAAGTTTTCTATTGGAGTAATTGTAATTCACACTAACTTTTAGTATTTTTAAAAGAGGGTTATTGTAGACACCCCTCTGGGATAAGGGAGAGTGGATGTGACAGAGGACTTCGATGATGAGAATTTATTATAAATAGATCCTCATAATTTGATTTTTGGATCTCAAAGGCTAAATTGCTCCTTTTCAAGGATTTAATTAAATTTTCAAGGACTAAATTGAAAGTTTTCTTCTTTCAGGGGTCTTTTAGTAAAAGTTTTCTTCTTTCAAGGGCCTTTTTGTAATTAAATGTTAAAAAAATTTAAAACTGATCGGAATTATGTAATTCCGACCGGAATTACACATTTTCGGTCGGAAATGCATAATTCCGATCCGATCGGGATTATGCAGTCCAAATTTCATTTTAACTCTGTTTTTTTATTTTTTCAGTCAATAAAATCAATTTTTTCTGACGTTTTGATTGGTCAGATAACGAGATTAAGGCCTATCGAAGGACTTATCTCTGTGTTTAGAGTCCTATTTTGAGTCTAATTCGGTTACCTGAAGTCACCGTAGGTTACGTGACTTTAGCTAGGTTTTTTATAAAAACCCAGGTTAACTCATGAGCGGAGGGGGACTTTCTTTTTCACTACTATTAGCAGCTTCTACTTCTTGGTTTCGGGAGGACTTCTTATGAAACTTCTCCTGTAACGCAAAGAAAATTTTTTACAGATAAAGAAAAAGCTTTTAAAAAGATTTTTACATTCTAAAATTTGAGGAGAACGCAGCAAGCCGAGAAACAAAAATCAATTCCTGAAGAACTATTTAAAAGCAACAGTGACATACACACCACTCTGAGGAGCAAATCAATACTGCATCCATTCTCATATTCATCTCCTTTCTTTTTTTTTTTTATTTTGATTTTGATTTTATTTGTTTATTTTATGTGATTTTTATTTATCACCTTTCAATCATTCGTTGACTGACTTTTTATTCTTTTCGCCCAGTTTTTAGTTAACAATTGTTTTGTTATTTTCTTCTTCTATTTTCTTATTATTTCTTTGTTTAACCTTTTTCATTTAGTTTTGTTTTCATTTGTTCACTTTAATAATATTTATGTTTGTAATTTTTTATTCTGTGTTCTTTTGCTCTTTGTTTGTTTATTTTATTTATTATTATTATTATTATTTTCTTTCTTTATTTCTCTGTTATTTTTCTTTATTTTGATTTTGATTTATTTTATTTTCTTTGTTTATTATTTTAATTCATTCTAACCTTTTTTATTCTTTATGTTTTATGTTTGTGTGATGGTGGGAGTACCCTAAACTTGGAGTGATTGAACCTGTGGAGAATCCATAAAGGTCCATGGAATGCCATG
>CATIWK010008320.1:0-10191 GCA_949634005.1 Mallotus japonicus | reverse complement strand
TTTCTCTCTTTTTTTATTTTTATTTTTATTTTCTATTTATTTTTTCTTTCTTTTTTTGCCTTTCCTTTTTTTAAAATTTTTATTTTTATTTTTCTTCATTCCCTTTATTTTCTCATTTTTCCTCTTTTTTGCCTTTTTTTTTTGTTAGTGGAGCATTAGCCAATATATTTTCTGGAATTTCATTTCGTAAATTTCTATAAGAATACACAAATATGTACTTAGAATATATATATATATATATATATATATATATATATATATATATATATATATATATATATAGTAATGCTAAATGGCACAATTTGTACCGGCACAAATGGATAATTTAGGAATTTCATTTATATTTTTGAGGATAATATAGTATTTTTGGTATATAAAAATTTTACTAAATAACAGCTATACCCTCATATATATTTAAAAATTTTAGAATATTAATCTTAATTAAATATGGAAAACAAATCTTCAAATGCAAAAATTTAGAATGATTGACTTATAACAAAGATTTTTATAAGAGAAAACTTTTCTTCTTATTTTCATGAACTAAAACAAAATAAAACCAAACGAAAGTAGAAGAAAATGAGAAATTGGGTAGTTGTTTTTGTTTTTTGTTTTTTTTGAACCTTGAGAGTTTGTGGCTATGTATGGGTGTGTTATTGAGATAGGTATTGTGGTGGCTCTTAGCTGGACGAAGAGTTTTGGAGGGGGTACTAAACAAATTTAGACTATTTTCTATATCATGCATTGCTTTATTTCTCAATTTAGTTTTAATTGAAATAAATTAATTAATTCAAACAAAAATTTTTTTTTAAAAAAAAGAGCATAGAATGGGACTCTACCACAATGGATTGTCACTGGTGAAAAGAAGATCCTCACTCCTAGATAGGGGTGAGCAAAAATAACCAAAAATCGAAAAATCGAATTGAACCAATTATTTTTGTTCAATTTCATATATAAAAACATTTTATTCGATTTTGATTTTGAAAAACCGAAATTTTTTTGACTCGATTAGGTTTTGATGTCCAAAAATGTAATTAAACTGAATCAAACCAAATTACTAAAATATTATGAATATTTATGATTCGATTTGATTAGTTTAACACTAAATATTTAAATTTAGACCAAAAATTTTAGTTTTTAAATATTTAAACTCTTTATCAAATTATATAATACTAAAAATCCAAACTAAAGTTATTTAAATTTGGTTTGAATATTGGCTTGGTTTTTGTTTTTAAAAAAATAATAAATTAATTAAGTACAAAAAATTAATAACAACAAATCTAATAACAATTATTATAAAAATTACAATTTCTCAGGTTTGAGACTCTTTTCTGTATGATCAAAAAAATTTCTAGTGTACTAATGTACTGAGATTAAAAAAAAAGAAATTTCTTGACTACCATGCTTAAGCCTAAAAAAATATTTATTTACTTTTTTATTTATTGAAAAATGATGGAAATGTGCATAGTTTTAAAATGGACCGTGCGATTATAAATTAATGGTATCTGATTTGAAATTGTTGTTCAGAGGCTATATGACCTTGGAGCTCGGAGGGTTCTTATGACGGGGACAGGTCCATTGGGCGGTGTTCCAGCAGAGTTGGAAATGAGAATCACTAAGGGTGTAATCGAGCTGAGTCGAGTCGACAAACTGCTAAGTTTGAGATGATTCGATTTTCAAACTCGAAGTTCGAGTTCAATTCGAACTCGGTTGAGCTCTTTTTTTTGAAGTTCGAACTCAACTCGATTAAATAATTCATATACTGAAACTTGACTCGACTCGATTCGGTTAATTGAATAAAATTTTTAAATTTGTAAAAATATATATTTTAAAATATTCAAACTCGACTCAAGTTTGAACTCGAGTTAGAACTCGACTCGGTTCGGAAAGATATATTTATAATTATATTAAAACAAAGGGTAAAATAGTAAATATATACAAGCTCAACTCAAACTCGAGCTCGCAAGCTTATCAAATCACATATTTAGGAGCTCGAGCTCGACTTAATAGCCTACTCGAGTAGCTCGAGTTTAACTCGATAATAATCGAGTCGATTTTGAGTTTTTTTTCGAGTCAATCTTGAGTAGCTTGCGAGTCGACTTGACCCAGTTACACCCCTAAGAAACACAAATGGACAGTGCGCAGCTGAACTACAACAGGCTACTACATGGATCTTGAAGAATCCAAACTATTCCAAAAAACTGATACATATCTCTTCTTTATTAAAATGAAAAAAAATTATAAAAATTCATTATGAAAGTTAAGATTTAGCTGGATTAGCTAAATTCTAAAATTAATTTGTATTTTGAATAAATTTTTTTTTGATTATTTATAATTAGTAAAAAAAATAGTCTCCTTAAATCACCTATACAAAATTTTTTAGACATTGACTAGTTCAATTTGATTTGGACAGGAACAAAAAGACAATAAAAATTTTCAACAGATAATTAAACGTGATTTTGCATACATTATGTTTCAATATCAAGAGCTAGTTGATGTTTTGATTTTGCATACATTATTTGCTCTATTTTCATTCTCCATAATGTTAGAGCATAAAGTAAGATTTAAAAAAAAAAATTTTGTGAAATTGTTGGAATAGAGAATAATGAGCATAAAAGTTGAAAAAAAAATTATATAAAAAGATTGAATAGGAATAAATTTGTCAATAGGAATATTTATTCTAGTTTGCTTATGACCTTCACAAATATTTATTCTAATAAGCTCCGCAATAACTTTGTTGCTTATTTAAAAGGGAAGGACTGTCTTTTGTTGTTCAATTCATTGATGCTAAAGTCATATAACCTTTCAATTTATCAAAAAAACTTTGTTGCTTATTTTAATATTTTAATTTATTTCTATTTGTTAAAGAATGAAAATATTAACTACGTACCCACTCAGTATGTTCCAGTTGAATCAAATGAGATTGTTCATTAATCAAATGAGGGTACATGTATTAGGTGCAATTTGCGGACAAAGGTGCAATAATCTGAAGAATCTAACAAAGGTGCAATTTGCGAGTTAATCAAATGAGAGTGCCCATTAATTCTACTACTACTTGATTTCAATAATTGGAGAAAAGAATAATATATTAGGTTTTGCCTCGTATTTAAAAAAAAAAAAAAGAATGAATAACTTATTATTCCTATTGGTTAAAGAATAACCTTCACAGATGAGGAAGGAGAGCAAAAGAATATTTATTCCTATTTTATTTATATATGGTATTATTTTATATTTTATTCATAATAATATATATTAATTCAAATTTTGAAAAAATTATAGATAAAATTAAGAAAATAAGAATATTTCACTAAAATTCTCAAAGATTTGTTTAATTTTTTTATTTAATATATTAAAAAATATATAAATAATTATATTTAGTGTTAATTAATTTGTACCAAAAAATTTTGGCACAATTTGTGCCAAAAAGATTTCTCATATAATATATTAGTTTTGGACTTTTAGCAACAAACATGAATACCCATAGTATACCCATTGACCTGAACATGATAAGCACTCCAACGCAGTGGATTAATTTATTAAAATAAGATTGCCTCCAATAATAACCAAAACAAAGCAACCTCTTTTTCTCTTTTTTTTTTCTCTTAATCCTTGATTTTATTATAATTTTTTTTGCCACCGCCGATCATCTTTTCGATTGGTGGTGGTCCCTTCTATTTCTATGTTATTTTCTTTATTTTAATTTTTTTTCACTTAATAAATACAGATTTTTAATCTGTTTGTCATTTGAATGAAAATTTGAATTTTCCTTCATGAAGTTCTTGTCTTTAGTGGGATTCTTACTGTTTTCTTTTATGAAATATGGATATCTCTTTATTGTAACTTTTCTATTGGTATTTCTACAATTGGATTCATTTAAAGATCAGAGAGTTAATTTACGGTTAAATAAATAAAGCAGCGGAATGGAGTGTATGGATCGCCGAGTTGCAAATCAGTAGAGCTCTGTTAATGCGGTTAAGAAATAACAATCAGAAATTTTATAATTTCAGTAAAATTTATTTTGATATTTTTTAATTGTATTGTTATTTTCTATTATTTTTTTTATCAAAATATATTTTTAATCTTTAATAAATGAAAGTTCATTCTTTTCTCTAAAAAAAAAAAATGATTAAAATAAGACATAAAACGGCATCACCAATTTCCAAAGTGTGCAGCTTTGCATTGCACTCAGTTAGCCATTACCAAAAATTGGGCTAACAAACAACTGCTCCCAATTTCTCACAACATCAACCAGTCTCAGTCTCTTAATAAAACCTCAGTTGGACTTGTCCAACCAAAATTAACCAATTTTTATCAACCTGCCATCTCTAAACTATGCCAACCAAAATTAACCAATTTTTTTTTTTTTTTTGAAAAATAATAGTTTTGCTATGTGTTACACTAGCAAGAACCATGCAATGACCTTTGTTTATATATATATATATATATATATATATATATATATACACACACACACTATCATAATTTTATTAATATTAAATATGTTAATATTTAAATATGAATATTTAAAATAATAACTATACATAGTCAATGAGATGATACTTTTTTTTTTTTACCTTTTTGAATAAAAATAAAAATTAATTAATAATTAGTAGTGGTTTTTTTAAATATATTTAAGTAGCGAACATATGAAGTTTATTGTTTGGTGCAATGATATTATATAAGAAGCTAAAATATACGGAAACGTAAAATATACTATAATGAAAATATTATATCAGAAACGTAAAATATACTGTAATAAAGGTATTTTATCGGAAACATAAAATATACGAAATATATCCTAAATTGATAAAAACATATACTGAATTTTTGGATATTAATATATCAAGTGTAGATTATAATTTTCTGTTTGATAATTTGTTATGTTTAATTTAATGAAGAAAAACCATAATTCTTGATTTATTATGTGGCAATTTTTGAGATTTATGAATATATAAATATTAACATATATAGATTTGCTGGAAAAAACAATAATTCTTAATTTATGAATATATAGATTTGTTGGAAAAGTTACTATGATTCTAGTTTATTAAAAAATAAACATGACTTAGTTATTTAAATTAGGGATAAGTACAATTTTCATCCCTATGGTTTTACATTTTGACAAAACTAGTCCTGTGTTATTTTTTTTTAGTTTTTAAGTACCATTTGTTTCACATTGTTTTACACTTTAGTACCCTTCTAACAAATGTTGTTTAAAGTATAAGCTTTAATGTAAAAATAATATGCATTTTCAATGCTAAAATAATACAATGAGTAATATATTATTCAACTAACTATAATAAAGTTACAAAAAATTAAATTTAGATGTATTTTTAATTTAATTATGAATAAAAAAATGATTTTTAAAATAAATTTAAAAATAACCAATTGGTTGGATTGATCATAAATCATATATAGAATAAATTTATCATTGAAAATTAATATTATGTTAATATTTTATCATAAAATAATGATGATATTAGTTAAAAGGGTACTAAAGTGTAAAAAATGTAAAACAAATGGTACTTAAAAACCAAAAAAAAACCATAGGACTGGTTTTGTCAAAAGGCAAAACCACAAGGATCAAAATTGTACTTATCCCTTTAAAGTATAAAACTCATATTAGTTATTTAATAAATAATTAAAATTTCAAATATATAGATTTTTTATTATATGATCCTAGAAAATATATATATATATATATATATATATATATATATATATATATATATATGTTTGTTTCATATATGGAAAATAAACTAAAAATATACAAAAAATAAACTGATAATATACCAAAAAATAAATACTATAGAGAAAATAAACCACAAGTATATGAAAAATATTTCAATTTTCATGTCTTTGGAATTTGTATTCCAATCATGATGAAACAAAACCGCTAACATATCAGCCATGAGGTGATTGCAAATGTACATTGTGTTAGAAGTCAATTTTTTTTATGATAATTGTAATGAAGATATTGTATCAGAAACGTAAAATATACATAATATATTCTAAGTTGACAAAAACATATACAAAATTTTTTAGTATTCATACTTCAAGTGTAAGAGATTGTTTCATATATAAAAAAATAAATCAAAAGTAAACAAATAAATAACTAGATAAATAAATGAAAAATATATAGAAAATATTTTAAATTGAAAACAATATACGTAATATATGTTAATTATAAAATATATAAAAAATATCCCAAATTTCATTATATGAAAATTAATGTTATTACAAAATTATTATAAAAAAATCAGTCATAAAAAAAAGGGGCTAAGAGACATGCACATGCAAATGCAATAATGGTATTGGTACTTTTCTTGCTATAATTACAAATATAAATACTAGAAGAACCAAAGAGAACAATATATCATAACATAACATTTCTATCTATATGGATTTGGTACCAACAGCTCTAAATGTGTTATAATATCACATCTTTTTGATTTTTGAGTAAAAGTTGGAGGTCAGAAATCAGAAACGCACACAATATCTCAATTAGGTTGACACACTCTTAGCATTGACATCATTTTTCTGAAATCCAAAGAAAATATTATTAATATAAAAATAAGAAGTCATACAAGAGAAAAAAAAAGGCGAAGCTCCAAAACAATTAAGAATGAAAAAAGGCCAAGGCCACAAACGAGCACTAGCTAGCAAAACCTATAAGAACTTCTGCTACTATAGTCATAGGAATCCGGGGCTGAGCTACAGAAATCCGGGCAGAGTCCCACCACATATAGGAAGAAGCTAAAGCTCCATACTTAGCAAGCAAATCCGCAACCTTATTCCCCTCACTGTAAATATGAGACACTCGAATGGTCATTTGAGAAACATAACTGAGGCATTGAAGCCATTGTTTCTTTATTTCCCAAGGAACAAGCTTGGACTTAGAATGAAATAAATTGACAACAAAAGTAGAGTTGCATTCAATCCACAAGAAAAATCAGCCTTTAGTCCAAGCAATTTTGACAGCTTCTATGGCTGCCAAAAGCTCAGCGACACATCTTTTTGATTTGAAATGTCTAATTAATATCCACAAAGGCAATGATTAACTATGAGTATAATATTTTCAAAACAAGTAACAATAATGATTTACATATTATATTAACAGAATTTCATCATAATTAATGATTAATTTGCATTTAAAGATGATAATTAAATAACATGGACAAAATCCAACTTAAGTTGCTAAACACAGAATCCGTACCCACACTGCAATTCTCAAAGTATCTATCTATCCATGTCCAAATTTCAAAGGTGCAAAACGTTTGAACATGGAAAATTGCAAGAAAAGTGCTGTCACAGCAACTTGATCTTTTTCTCTATACATTTTATGATGTTGTTTTTCTGGTTGTTAATTTTGGCGGTTGTTTTGTTATTGTTTTTTTTGTTGGTTCATTTTCAGTTTTATGAGGTTGTTTTGTAGTAGTTATTTTTGTTGTTTCAGCAAATTTTTTTAGCTGAAAAAATTGGTTGAAGGATAATATTGTCCAAATGTCTCAAACTTACCCTCTACAAAAGAGTTTTGTGTTTTTTTGTTTTGTTTTTTTGTTTTTTTAAAGAGAATGAAGGCAATCAATTAAAAAAAAAAGAATTATTGTAACTCCTAGTTAACGATGAAGAAAATATAATAATATATAAATGTGTACATGCTTCACTTTACTATATACTAATGAGCTCGAAGAAGAAGTAGAGTTAGCAAAACAATATGATTAAAAAACCAAGAAAACGAAGGATTTGCAGATAAAGAAAAAAAAAAGGAAAAGAGGGAGAAGAAAAAAATGAAAAATTTGCAGTTAAAAAAAAAAGAGAGGAGCCAAAGAAGAAGAAATAAGACAATATGATTAAAAGAATCTTATTTTTTTAAAAAAAATTTGAAAACAGTATTTTGTAAAGGAAAAAATGTCAATTGTATTTTTTAAAAACATTTTAAAAAGTCCCTAAAAATTATTAGGCCGAAAGTAAATAAGGACTCTAATAACTAATAGAGGTCCCTTATTATTTTATCTTATTTATCTTACACTGCAAAACTGCTAGAACAGCCATAGATTTTGATTTATGGTATAATATACAAGACCAAAATCACTCGCGAGCTACCGCCACAGCTTGTTTCCCAACATTGCGGCCACTGAAAAGGCCTATCAGAGCAGCAGGAGCATTCTCCAGGCCTTCAGCTATGTCTTCCACGCAATTCACCTTCCCATCTTTGACATAAGGTAAGATGAAATGTAGGAACTTGGAGTTCTGGTTCATGTAATCATTAACAAGAAATCCTTGTATACGAAGGCGCTTGCGAAAAATATTCAATAAATTGTGCACTCCTTCAGGCTGCTCGAGATTGTACTGAGAGATCATCCCACAAACAGCAATGCGACCCTGGATTCTCATGTTTCGAATCACTGCATCAAGCATTTTGCCACCCACATTCTCAAAGTAAATGTCGATGCCTTCCGGAAAACACCTATCTTGAAGAATTAAGTTAGCACATTTCTTGAACACACGTAGAGAAATCATTGATAGCATTGGATTGATTTGCTGTTACATTGACGCTAACTGACCTTTTCAAGGAAGCATCCAAGTCAGGCTCCTCTTTGTAGTTGAAAGCATTGTCAAAACTGAACTTGTTCTTCAGCAGTTCAACCTTCGAACATGATGAATCGAAATAAAAACATGATCGGATTTATCATGTTCAAATTAAGTAACTAATGAGCAACCAATCACTATGGGGGTGAAAAGCAAGAAAATTTGCGCAATCGATAACTCCCTGGACATAGTTAACTGAGAGATTCTTTCCTACATGCATGCATAGCAGTCTCCAAGATTCAGTGTTTCATGCGTCGAGTTTGAGTGGTGGCTAAAGCATGTGGTCTCTGAAACCAATTCACAGGATGAAAAGTTATAATCTAACACATACGTACTATTTTGCAGAATCACGTGGTGTCCAAATTATTACAATAATAAAGTCTAGTTAGCTTAGCATAGTTGACATCATCATGTTGTTCTTTCCAGATTATTTTTAATAAGATCCTCCATGACACAGAGTTTTGAAGTATTTGAGACACTAAGTTTGTGGTGACTTTCAGCCATCTGATTAGATACGAAACATGTCACAAGAACAAAAGATATGCCAATTAAGAGCTCACCTTTTCTTTACTTCCTGCACTTCCAACAACATAGCAACTAGACAACTTTGCGAACTGCCCAACAAGCTGACCAACGGCACCAGATGCAGCTGAAACATAAGGCACGCTCTCCTTTCTGAGGGGAACAAATATGGTTGAAGCCAAAGTAAGCAGTCATACCAGGCATTCCTACAGAAGAAAAATGTTAAGAGAAAATCTCGACTAGTAAAGCCATAATAAGAAAAAAGAAATGGCTGAAAAATTATCTCAAAATACCCTGTTATAGCTAGAATTAAAAGTGATAATATGAAAAAGAAAAGAAAAACTATATAATGTATTAATTTCGCTGTCAGACTTAGTATGTTTTAATGTTCAATGAAGTCCTTTCAGCTTGTAGATTCTGCCTGAAATCCATCCCTCAAAAGGTTAGACTCTAACAAATCTGAAACAGGAAAATTTATTGCAATTCTGTGGAGATCAGCAATTAATGTAGAGGAAATTTCACCTTATGTACCCATTGACCAGTTTTATTTCGTTCACGACTTGGGGCTTTGTTTCTTTCACTTTTATTTTTTCTGTTTTCATTTTTGTCCAAAAAATGGTTTATTTTCGAAACATTTGGCTTGAAATCGGCGATTTCCATGTTTCTAAATTAACACTGTCCCAAGGCACAAAAATACAAAGAGTGAGGCAGAATTTAGAAGAGCCCATAAAACGCAAATGAAGCTACTAAAGAGAGGTGTATGTGTTTTTTTTTTTTTTTTGAACGTTAGGTGTATGTGTTTTTGATTTATATATTTTAAATAATTTATTTTTATATTCTAAATAACAATTTTTTTAATTTGAAACTTACTATTATTTAGAATATAAAAATTAATCTAATTAAACAAAAAATTACCCATAGTCTTCAATAATTATTTTTGGGATAAGGTTCATTTATGCCCTTAATGTTTTGCGCGAAGCTCAGATAAGCCCCCCATTTTTTTTTTGGCTCAAATAACTTAAGATTTCTTTAAAACAACGTTTTTTGGCCCCTCTTAAACGGAGAGACCATTTGAAATAA
>CATIWK010008271.1:0-15288 GCA_949634005.1 Mallotus japonicus | reverse complement strand
ATTAATGAAAAATTCATTTAATCTTGGACTATCATAAAATTTGCTTAACAATATATTAGTAGTTGCAACATTCCTTGATAATGACATCATAATAAGCTATTAGTGGGGCCTGATTCTAAATTTACGTAAAAAGAATGGTCCCAAGCTGGATTTGACAATGATGGGATCTATATCTAAATCTAAATACAGATTATCTCCTGACTAATGATAATTAGGTAAGTTAATTTCATTTAATCAGAATTATTTTTCATGCTTGATCCAGTAAAATCAGGCCTCTCAAAACAATGTAGAAATGACAACATTGAAAAATGCAAGTACCCATCTTGACACACATATATATATATTACTAGCAAATTATACCTTCAGGATTAATATATCAGGAATCAACCACTACAAAGAAACCAATGTTTTGCAGGGAGTCAATAGCTTGATGATACCAAATCAGTGAGAAAAGGGTGATCAATGTCAACATCTAAGAGAAGAATATAAACAAGTTATGTGTTTATTTCAATTTTTTTAAGACATAATTATTATAGTAAGCTGTATAGATGAAGAAGAATATGACGCTTGACCAAGTTATTAATTTTGCATATGTGGAACCCATTTGCAGGTTGTTAAGTGTGGGCTGATTGATGCCTACAAGTAACCATTTTAAACTACTTAAAACTGACTCAAGAAAACGTCAGAATTAGCTATAGCAAGAGTTTTGAAGAACATTATGGTCACCCAGAAATAGATATGGCTTAAGGAGTGTGAAACTGGCCAAAAAAACGCAGTAAATGGTAAGAGCATTAACCAAATCAAGAACAAAGTGCAACACACAACCTACAGTGCAAGAAAAGTTCAGGCATGAGGTCACCATGTTATCATCATAATGGATGCTTTTCTTTTATTCTATGGAAATTATCATTACAGTTGAAGTTCAAAAGTCTTCAGTCTAAGAACACAATAATATAAAAATAAACCGCAACTTTTGACACTGCAAGCCGCACGTTTGATTATAAAAGTTTCCATTTGTTTAACACTTATCTGAGAACTAGTCAACACACACAAATTCATGCTATGGTTACTTATACAATAAACTACCTATTTGCACACAGTATATCCAGTACATAGCTATGATCAGAAATGCTGAAATCTATCTTCCATGGTTACCTTGTTTGCTGCCCCAATGTGGCTTTTGGGCTATTGTCTAAATATTAACATTGCTAAAATTTAACGTTTTTCTCGTTATGATGCTACATGAATGATAACAATGATAAGAACGTAATATGTGTAATAGACAAGAAATTGGACATCATCTTGCAGGTTTTTGCACATTTCACTGTCTAGTTATTGCATTGTAATAAAGTTAAGTTTCCATTTATCTATACTATAAATGAATGAGTCATGAAATTTCGATTTCTTTTATTAATCAGCATAGAAAATTTATTGAACTGATTACAGGACATAAATCCTGCTTTGATATCCCGGACATGATTTCAAACTGAACATACTTTATCAAATGGCAAAAGAACTCACCTCATCTTCACGCCAAAGTTCTTCCTCATATTCATGCCAGTTAGGATAACCGGCATCATTAAGAACGCGTTGACACATTGCGCAGGAATCCTTTTGACACCAGAGGAGTGTCTTAATCCTTGAGGCTTGTTCAGCGATTGATGCGTGATGCTCGCAACTAAATATAGTAGGAATTTCAGATGGAAAGAGGTTTACGAGCAGGCTGTGAGACAGATTCAGCACCTTCAAATCATCAAAGAGCATTAATGTGAGTCTCAAAGCATCTTTGTACACTATCGAGCATCTCAAACTCAAGACTTTAAGCTTTGGGAGATAAATAAACATGGTGTTGGCAAAGTCATGATCAAAAGGGCACATGACTTTGAGTTCGCTGAGCTTCATACAATTTACACCTATAGTCTGCAAGAGTCTATGGGGGAAATAATCGCATGGAAGAGTCAGAGACTCAAGCTCTGTCAACTTTCGGATAGCTTCACAGAATCCATTTACAGAAATTTGATTCCAGGCTGGCAGCACAAGTTGTTTGAGCCTAGGACATCTGTTGCAAAGAGATCAGCGCACAAAATAAATAATAAATTCAGGCTAGCTAGGCGACCTTATGTTATTTAAATTCAGGCTAGCTAGGCAACCTTATGTTTGAAGGACATATTTAGCAATACGATATGAAAACAGTAAGAATACCTTTCAGCTGCAAAGATCAAGTGCGAATCATTAATGCATGCCTGAAAATGAAAAATCAAGCACGTCACATTGTTCCCACTGAGAATTAATGCACTGTTCAAAGTTTGCATTAACCTCAAACTTGGCTGATTCTCGAGTGGGGTGCATGCATCATGAGGGTAATCAGCATCAGACTTCAAACAAGCCAAATCAAGTGTATGCCAAAAGCTTGGATGGAAACATGCAGCACGCCACAAAGGACAAACACGAGAAATGTTTGAAATCAGATCCATGGTGCTCACCATGGCAAATATCTTCACTAGTATATCATAGTTCATATTTGCCCAGTTCCTTGAAAAAGTAGAGAGTGCTTGGCGTTTTTTCTCCATTGGACCAAAAATATCTGCATTATGGAGCAATAAAATGCAACAATCAGGAAAGCATTGGCTATCACAGTATCAAGACATCAAAAACATCAATAGAAAAAGTGAACACTGAACTACCTAATACCTTAATAAAGGAGAATGATCCAGACGAATTATGGCTAAAATTGCAATAAATTTTGGTAGTAAGTCTATAGAAAACCATCATGACAGATCTCATGCACGAACTGACGGTCAAGAACTCCTTCAGTTGAATTTTCCTAGGGGTTTGGCTCTCACTGAGCCCTTCAAACAAGTACGCAAGCACAAACTTAAATTTGCAAAGTGATAGAAGAATGTGAATATACTCAGAAACACCACCAATAAAAAGGCTATGCACTTTAAACTTATAAATGCACAAGCAGCATTTATTTGTCTTCCTCATTAAGGTGAAGTTTTTCTGAGTGTCAGCTATCTCAAGGCTATTGATACACATTTCTATAGACATCCATAAAACTCTCCAAAAAGCCTAACACAAAGCATCTAGGATATGATAGATATCGAACCAGATGACTGACATGTGGATTTGTGATAAATGCTTGTGTGCATGAGCTGAAAACACAATCTAGCAATGAGCAGTATTAAAATTTCGTGTCAAAACGGTTCTGACATATAAGACACTTTTTTGTTTAAGCAAAATAGGATTTGATAATATACGTTACTTTCAAAGAATGAGATCTTTAATTCTTGCATGCACTTTTAATTAATACTTCATTTATTATAAATTAGTGATTGATTGCAATGTATTATCAAATTAATTATGGAAAGATTTTTTATTGAGCGAGTCATTATGAAGTTCACACAAATAGTTGCTAAATATATCTTGCAAAAGAGAAAAACGCACAACGAAGCATGTTAAAATTGTATCTTAAAATTAAGATACCATAAATGAAAACAGACATGTGACGGATAAATGGGAAGTTTCAAAAGATGTTTGTTGCGAAAATCAAATTCCTAGAAGATAGATGCAACTTGTGGCTATGCTCCGAAAATTTATGGAGTTAACAACTATAAAGTGCAAGGAAGCCTCCACACCTAGGTGTCTTAGAATCTGCAAACAGATGAATCCAAGATATATAAACAAATACCGCAGACTTAAGACTTAATGCTACTGCATTCCTCCTATTTTCTTCCTTCAAAGAGTAGTACAATTCATTGAAAGAATTCAGAAGTTTTGGAAGAACACCATTATTTTAATTTAATTTTCTTCTTTTGAGAATGGATCATTAATGAGTTGCAGTATTTTTATAATAATTAATGAGTTTTATCATGAGAATACATTTTCACATTCATTCTAGCTTCTGAAATGTAGATGATGGAATTGTATCCATGTTAAATACAACCACAAAAAGGTGTCTTTCAGGGGATTAACTAAATGGGTACATATTATGGCTGCCTTCTGCAGCTGTATATGGTCTGTTACCATAACCTACAAGATCACATTGCCAATAGTCATAGTAAATATGACATCTTATAAAAGAGGCCATGAAAAATGCAGCTCCATCATATGTCATTTAAATAATATTTTTTCACATGTTTAATGACATCACTTCAGAAAAATGAAACCATTTCTTAGCTGATGTTTTAATGATTGTAAGAGCTATGAATTCATGACTAGAATGTTCTGGAAAACAAAACACTATTATAGTTGATAAAAAAAAAAAAAAAAGTGAAGCAAATCAGTTAAAGGCTACAGAATGTCACCTATGGTAAAAATGGTGATTTTTGAGCAATCAAGAAACTAAAAATGACGCAACTTTCCGAAGTTTTAACTGAGTGCTTGAATTAGTAGACCATAAATCAAAAGTTTCATTGCATTACCGTCTTATAATGACAAAAAAGATGACAAACTCATACTCTTAGATATAAAACAGAATACTTAACACAGTTAAAATTTGGGCTAGTGGTTTGTAATCCATTTTCTTTTTCCAAAACTTCTGACAGTGTTCTCTATATTAAAGAAAACACCGTAACAAAAAGCAGTCAATCCTACGTGAAAAAAATCAGCAAAAATGAAAAATGAAGGTTCATCTATTGATGAACGAACTAACCTTCAGTGAGGGAGTATGCCCTTTTGATGCTTAGATTTTTTTTTCCTGCTTGTGTTTTAGAGAAGTGAAAGAAAGAAATAGAGATGATACAAGTTCATTCATATAGGGGCCTGAATTTTGTAAGGGCAATGAAACAAAAGTTTTCCTTAAAGAGAGTTGAAAGATAGGGATAGCAGAGGTCCACTTGAATAAGGACAAAAAGATATGTGACAGATTAGATACTGCTCAGCCATTTGACATAACCAGATTGGTTTATTAACAAAACAAGCTCCCTGCTATGAACCTGCCCGGCAGAAATGCTGTGGGCCTATGCACAGAGGGTTAGTGATTCTTAGTAGATTTTCTGTTGTCACCATGCTGATTTCCTAAACCAGAATACACAATGTGGCTAACCTCGTTGACTTAAATGAAAGATGCTTTATCAACAAAATTACGGAAACTTAAGCTTCTATTTTACCCTATTCACCGTGTTTTTGTTCAGATCGAAATTGTTGATGTTACAGAATTCAGAAATGTATTACATTTGGTCCTGCAGTTTTCGGTTTTAAGAAGTGACTCAAAAATGAAGCTTTGATGAAGTTTGATATAATTTGTTGTTTTTTCAAGAGTAATTTGGATTTAGATTTCAACTCTGCATGTTCAGAGTTGGATTTGCTCAAACTGCAGTAATAAAGAGCAATAAATATACCAAATCTATAAAGGTTCTTTTGAATACTTGTCATATTTCAACAAAAATATGACTTGTCATTTTAAAGTTATTCCCTTTCTGCTCTGGTGCAGCTGGTTTTAGCCTTTAAGTTTGTTTCCTTTGGAAATTTGAAAATACGGTGTATTTTTTAATGTGTGTTGTTAAGGCTTTGACAAACCTGGACAAGTGGGTGGATCTTTGGTCACTATCTTCTCAAATTTATGATTATTAGGCTGGTTTTTAGCGTATATTTTAGTTTCAGCAGAAGATGGAAATGGGGACTTAACAAGTTCTCATGAAAGCAGTAATTTTATTAGGGAAAAATAATAATAGCACCGTTGCAGTCTTGTATTCACATGTCTGTCAACACCATGTCTAATTATTGTGCATCAATTAGTACAGGATCATTTTCATTGAGTTCATTAGAATTTGCAGCAACAGTAGACCACAATGCTACTGCTTCACAATTAATGGCTGAACTGGAACAAGCAAAAGTGTGGGTAAAGGTGTAGATAGATAACAGTGACAGACGTTTAAGGAAACTATTTAGCCTTGTTACCAATTGTTACCCAATGAAAATCCGAGGGAAGGGGAACAGCTGTTATCTTGGTTGTTACTGATTTCAGTTCTGTACATTCTTTGTATGAGATCTATTCCAGATTGCATATTAGATATCAGATGAATAGACCATTTATGGCCAACATTCTGATTATGGTAAGGCCATGTTAAGTTTGACACACCCTGCCACGGTTTCTCCTTATATAACATTATCTTTCAACAAAAATTAACAAGTATGTTCTTGTGGTTACAGTTTCAAGTTCCGTACTTAGCCTTTTGGGTCTTTTTCTTATCTGAGAAATTATTACAGTTTTTGCAACTTCAACAAGGCATTTCCCGATTGACCACTGAATACAATAATTATACTTGCTTAATCAGTTTGCATTCAAGGGCTGAAAAGTTATATGTTAAGAGGTACAGAGTTGATCAAAGGGGATGATCTTTGGCACTTCTTTAACAGAAGACTTTAACCTTTTCAATTTGGAAGAGATGAACCCTAAACCTTTTCAATTTGATAGAAATGAATAAACAGGATATTGTATAGATGCAGCTTAAGACCATCAAATAAACCATATATATAATAAAGAAGATGAATATACAGAATTGCATGGAGTTGTCCTCAACACTGAGGAACATGTATAATGGTGTATGTGTTCAGATTGTGAACTTGGGCATAATCCAATGCATGGTGTTTGTTAACCCTCCATCAGATGCAAAATCTAATGCAATAGAAACTCCTCAAAATGGGAAGACACAGCTTGGAAGGCCTCACAGTACCAAGACTATTAAAGGCAGGATCTAGGCCAAGCATGTACATTAGTTTTCAGGTTGAATTAAAGTTGAACCTGGTCTTTTTGAACTCAATATTGGTGCCTCTATATCACATCCACAGCAAAAGCTTGTTGACCCGTACTCCCAGAAAAGTGTTATGCTCGGATGCGGATACCAGGAATGTCTTTCAAACCCATTTTTAGAGCTGTCTTCCTGAACAAAGGAGGCGGCTTCTGCAAGCCTATCGATTCACAAAATCTGTTGGCTAGCTCAACAAGCGTGGTTTTTTCCCTTCCAATTCTCCTAATTGAGTTATAATAACCTAGCCAAGCATGATATGCTGCTTCTTTGATACTACTATCAATCTTTGACATTGAATCCTCCACCTGCAAAAGTAAAGTCTTGAAATGTCAAACATCACAACAAACAGAAATCTTTGGCCTACTGACCAATACAAACAAGCGACTAAAAACCCTGAGTTACATGTACTTGCAAATGGTTATGAACTGTTCATCAATAACTAGGGAACATGTTGTACATCATGCTATCTGTGTACATTCAACTAAGCAAACACAATATATGCTGCATCTGTCAAGAACGGGACCCTCCAATGGAATTCCAAATTTCTGAGATGCATTCAGCAGAATAGGACTAACCACTAAAACTTTTTTTTTTTTTCAATCCATGGCAAGACTATGCAGGCAGCATTCATGAATGTATGCAGGTTACTTACAAAAGCTGCATCCCCTAAATATATTTCTTTTTTAGTTTCAGCTTTAATTTCAACAATTTAGATGTTCAACTAGGACCCAGCATTCAATTTCCAATATAAACATTTAACTAGAATCCAGTATATAAATCAAGAAATTGACCTTAAGTTTAGTTTCTGGATCTATATTGGGTACAGGAAGTTTATCGAGAGGCAGGTCTTCTAACTCATCCAGGAAATATTCTTCCCATGGCGCAAGCAACAAGATTCCTTCTCCATCTTTGCCTTGACGTCCTGTTCTTCCAAGACGATGTATGTATTGCTCCCGGTTAGTAGGAAGACCAACCTAATAATAGTGTATAATACACATTATCAAGAGAAATCAAGCATAATATGTGGACAGTTAAATGCATCAGGCTCATACGTAATAACCCTTTTTAAATTTAACATGATAAATTGCTTCAAAATCCGATTTTGAACAATAAGCTGAATTTCTCTATGCATATTTATATGTTTTAAGCATTTAATTAAAATAATTGTGACAGAAGCAATGAGGTCCTTGTGCATCAAACTACCACTTATTAAGTCATCTCAGCCTCGGTCCACTGGTATCATTCTGTACAAGCTTGTGTGGTAGTAATATCATCAAGGTACATTAATGATGCCTAGTCGAACAATTTGAAACTTTATGCATGCAACCATAAGTATATTTCTCCAGCTTGAACAATACCTGAATGACCAAAGTAACATCAGGATAATTCATTCCACGAGCTGAAACATCAGATGTCACAAGAACTAATCTTTTTGATTCCTTGAATTCATCAGATACACGAGTTCGATATAACTGAGGCTTTCTAGAGTGCATCTCCTTAACATTCATTTTCATTTCCCGAAGAAGTGTGTATATGAGTGATGTTACCATCCCAGTTGTGCAGAAAACGATAACCTGAGTGCAATTTCAATGTCAAAGCCGCAGGCATACAATCATTCCCCAACAAAAGAAATATAAAATCTACAACTTTTTACCTTGTAATCTGGTGTTTGTAGAATATGTTCCTTCAAGAGATGATGCACTACTTGAAAATGCAGTTCATGTGGAACAACCAGGAAAGACTGCTTAACCTAAATTTAGAAAACCAAAAATCCACTTCAGAAAGACAGTCTTGCATAATTTTTAAAACTGAATACCCAGCAAATCTGCACATCATCAGTGACTGATTCAATAGTATTTCCTGATTGTATGACTGTAAGTTTAATAATACCATATAAATGAGAAAGATTTGCAGTGTACCTTAGCAGGAGTTTCCACACACCCGAAGCCAACTGTATCAATGAAAGCATGCTCTCTTTTCAATACAAGCTGAGATATTCGACGAACCTGCGTAGCCATGTTCATGTACAAACAAAATCAGCATGAAGTCATGAAGAATCAAGAAAATGCTTATTTAATAATAACCCGAGCTAAGAGGCCCCATGGAGAATGTGGTCAGAAATCCATAATAGAACAAAGGCATTAGAAGTGCTCCAACCTCTTTTGGTATTGCTGCTGAGAACATCAAGGAGTGCCGTTGCCGGGGCAAACAGTCTACAATCTTTTCCACATCTTTTCGAAAACCCAGGTCTAGTAGTCGGTCAGCTTCATCAAGTATAAGCATCTTCAATCGCATCAAACGAACAGATAAACCACCTTTATTCTCAATGTGATCCAGCAGCCGACCAGGAGTTGCTACAATTATCTGAAAAGGTTTCAAAGTAACTGGAAATGAATATCAGTGAATGTTATGAGTTAAACAATATAGTAACTTTGAGTTATTTCCTTCATAGTTCAATCCCTATCACCATTATCACACTCCATGAAATGAGCAAGTATATCAAGAATCTAGCATATGGGCAAACCTGACAAGAATCTGATTCTAGGCATTTCTGATCATCTTTCAAACGTGTACCTCCAACTAATGTTTGCACACCAATGCCATCATGGTACTTCAGCATAGCATTTGCTTCTGCAGCTACTTGACTAGCTAGTTCTCTCGTGGGACAGAGAATAAGAACATAAATTGGAGATACCCGAGGATTTACATTGCTACCTTCGGCTTTCAAAACTGCTTCAATAGCAGGAAGCTGTTTGTATTTATCAGAAGCGCAAAAACAAAGAACCCAAAATATGACAAATCAATTCAAAAGAACGCCAAGGGAATTGATATGTACCAAAAATGCTGCACTTTTTCCAGTGCCGGTTTTGGCTTTAACCAAAGCATCCCTGCCTGCTTCAAAATAAGATCAGATGCATAACCCACATGTACATTAAATAAAATGAGAATCTTAAAATTTTATTGCATTTTATGGAACCAGTTGCAGGTATTAAAATTTGAAGATCATGCCATGTGACGGACAAAGGTGCTACTACATACTGAGTCAAGAAATAATGGACTAAATTTCTACAAATAATTTGCAGAATTGATAATGAAACAAAAGCCACAACTAACATACCCTCAAGGCAAACAGACAAAGTAGCCTCCTGCACCCTAGTCATTTGAATGTAACCAGCTGCAGTAAGTGCCTTAACAGTCAATGGAGATAAACCACATTCATCAAATCTGAAGAAACAGTAAAACCGAATCATCAATGAACATAACCATAAAATACTTGCACTACATATATTTAAGAACCCACTCTATTTCTAAATTCTAATCAATCAAACCCCAATAAAAACAACATCTTTCTTACATAATCAGTTACCTTTTCTGACTGAGTATAGACTCCTCTTCGCCAATCTCTCCTTCAGTTTTATCCAACTTCTTTTCCTTTTCAAGTTCATATCTAATGAATTCCACCTCCTTCTGAAAATCCATCTCTTCATCAAGCTCCTTAAGCGGAATTCTTTTAGTTATCTTCACATCATACTTTCCAAGTGCAGCTCTACTTCCTATTTCCCTCAAACTTCTCCCTTTCTTTTCACTTTCATCATTCGATTCAAGCCCATAATCATCCTCATCTTCGCTCGAAGAACTCTCATTTCTTCGGAATCTCCTCACTTTCTGCGAAACGAACTCCCTTCTCTTTAAATTATCACTCCCATTTCTCGAATTACTCTGCTTCTGCCCTAAATTAAACGCCTTTACAGAGTAATCCCTAGTTTTCGCATAATTATAAGATCCACCATTGAAATTCTCGAAATTTTGAGCATTTCTTGCCTCTAACATCACCTTCCTCAAATCAATCGGCGAATTGATCGATCCTGACCGTTGATTACTCCCAATTGGCCCTGACCGTTGAATCGGTTTGGGCACTTCCGATGTCAACGGTCCATCATCTTCGTTCCATAAATCCTCAGCTCCTTCTTTCATAAAACGATCAGCTAGGGCTTTGATATGGTCTTTAGGGCTCATTGGATTGTAACCGGTGCTGTTAGTATCTGGGTAGGGTGTTCCGGCGAGTTTGGATCGAATTTGGGACCGCATTCGGGCTTGGTAGAGTTGCTTCTCTTGCTCAAGGAGTCCTTTTGCTTTCTCTTTGGCTCTTTTTTCGTGAAGGCGTTTCCATTGCCATTTGTTTAGGCCGCCGGGGAAAGTTCGTGGACCTCCGCCCATGAACCGGGTGAATATTCGGGTATGGAGATGGTCCGAGAGGGTTTTGGAGCGTTGGAGGAGGATCGATGAGTACATGATTATGCTTCAGAAGAGTGTTCAGTGTTGAAAGACATTAGAAAAGTTCAGGGTTTTTAGGGCTTAAGAAGCAGGGGAAGAAAGGCTTCAAGCAAAAACGACATCAGACGAACTACCGTTTAGTCTTTGAAGTAGATGTGATGTCGTATGATAAGCGGACGATTACTGTGTCGCTATATTGTAGGACAAATACCATGTCGTTTTGCACTAAGGATATAGACGTTTGTCGACTTGATTATGATTTATGAACTCTAGTATTTTTAGAGCCGGCAATATATATGTATATGGCGTATTGTTACCAAAAATCAGAAACTTTTCCACTTTTTACATATTTATACTAAGATTTAAAATTGGGCAAAACTAGTGTAATTTGACATATTATTTACAATTTTAACATAATTTAACATATTATTTATAATTTTAACACAATTATGATTTGATCATGAATTAATAAATAAAAAACATATGTAGCATTTGAGGTGAATTAGATCTATTATTATAATCTCATACTCATATGAAGACTTAAAATAGGTAAAAAAAAAAAAGACGAATATAGTCTTTACAAATTGAATAAAATTTTCATTTATATTTTTATATTTTCTTAAATTATTAAAATTGAAGTCTAACTAACTATTATAATTAGTATTTAGATGATGTGGATGTGAAATTCATAAAAATAGAGATTAGCTACTTCATCTTAAATTGCAATTGTGTTAAAATTACAAATAATTTATCAAATTGAGTTAGATTTGTCAAATTTTAAAATTTGGTTTAAATTTACAAAAAGCTGAAAAAGTTGTGATTTTTATCAACAATATGCTTTTGTAAAAATTGTTTAAATTAACTATCGCTCTCATTTCCATGAGTAATTATATTAGATATTGAGTAGACTATCTCACTAGGTTTTTAAAAAGATTTTGTTAAAACCAATAATGGCCCAATTGTGTTTTCAGCTTATATTGTCTCTTAATGCTTACAGTACAAGAGTTTCAGCAAACAATTACACACGAAGATTGTAGTGAATGCAGTTAATCTAGGTTATACTAGCACAGCTATGAACTGTAATGGGTTTTGGCTGTTGCAGATGGAGCTGAATGTCCTGTAATGTTGGCATTCATGACTCAAAATACATCTTCTGGCCTCTACTTTAATCAAACAGGAATCTCAGTTTGTTAATGGGCTGTTTTATTAAGTTTCAAAATGCTTATTATTATTATTATTATTATTATAATTATTATTATTATTATTATTGTTGTCAGAGAATAAAGTCAGAGCTACCTCACATTTCCTTTCTTTTTTTTTTTTTGGAAAATTAAAGCTTTCATTAAAGAAAACCAGTGCAAATACAACAGCTACTTTAAACTACAGCTAACAAGCAAAAATCAAAATGAAGGAACTGATCTAATAAGTTCATTTTAACATGTTTGAGGTTTCTAACTTCACTTATACTGAAGAACAGCAAATCAAGACAAACCATTACAACAAAACCAAATCAAACTACACAAAGATCAACAGAAAAAAACACCAGCCTTTGCCAACCATTCTGCGCCTCGATTAGTCTTGTGGTAGATCTATCCATCTGTTCTTTAGCTTTAGAAAAATGGAGAAACAAGCCATAAAAACTAAAAAGACTGAAGGAACATAGCGAGGGGATGCATCCTCCACACATATCATTCACAACTGAAGCTAACATGCTACTCATGCCTTTAAGCTTCTTCTTCCTCTTCTTTATTACTTCTTCAGTCTTCTACAAAAACTTGTCCACCACTTCTTCAACCCTCTAGATGATAAAATCTAGATACTGATCTACTAATCCTAAATAAGAAACTTGAAGGATTTGAGAAAAATCTTCAAATCCATGTTATTCAAATGTTAAAACCAGAAAAAGGAAGGAATGAGAAAGAAAATAGAAGAAAAAATGGTGGTTTTTGGCCATCTTAAAGCCAAACCACTCAAAGAGAGAGATCTTCTCTCACTAGAACTCTCAGAGAGAGAGACTCTTCTTGCATTTTTTCCTGTGTTTCTCAGCTGTTCCTTTCATTTCAATAAGTAACGGTGAATATGAATAATTTACTGAAATAACTTAGGGGTCGTTTGTTTCATGAAAAATAAGGGTGAGAATCGGAATCGGAATCCTAATGTTTGGTTCATTAAAATATTGCATGGGAATGGATTCCCCTATCAATGGGAATCACCATTCCCCTTGTAGGGGTAAGGAATGATTTTTCATTCCTATGAAATTAAGTCAAATTAATTATAAATTAGTCAAAATTTTAAATATTATCATATATTATTAAAATTTACGAAATATAATATTTTTTAAGTAATAAAATAAAATATATAAATTCATAATAATGATTATTTAATATATTTTCATATATAAATAATATTGATTCCGATTCCGATTCCTTTGTAAAGCAAACACTTTGATAAATTTTTCATTCCATTTCCGATTCCCCTTCATTCCCATTTCCATTCCGATTCTGATTCCGGAGTATGAACCAAACGACCCCTTAGGTTATTATAAGCTATACAATGTCTATTTGGTGTGAAAATTGGAGGCACAAAAATTTGCCCTAATGTTTTTATAGAGCCCGGAAAAAAATGAGAAAATAAGAAATATATTTGTTAGTATAGAGCGTATTAGTAGCTATTTCCTTTTAAGCGCATCATAAAATAAAATTTGAATTCTGTGGTTGTTAATTTTTAGAAATTAAAAAATGGATAGTCACTTTGATACTTATATATATAATTCTATCCAAAAATACATATATACATACAAAAAAATTTATTATTTAATTACTCAATTTGCAATTACAGCCAAAAAAATTATTGGGTTTGAAGATAAAAACAGGCAAAATATTAATACAATATACATAGAAAATTATTTGGTTCAATGCAACATTCATCTCAAACGTATACTAGTATCTTGAGACAAAACTAAGGGACTTTCCCGCCTCTGCCCCCTCCTCCTTTGTTGCCACCGCCTTCACCGGGATCCCTACGCACACCAAGTCCGCCAAAAAAGAAAAGATGTCTAAAGTAATTATTAGCATAGCCCTTGTCCACCACATCATATGTAATAATATCTATAAATGGTTGTACATCCGATGCATCCACAACTTTATGATCTTAATTTATAAATGTTATACGACTACAGTATGCATCTTGTAATGTACTCGAAAAGAGTCTACTGTTACCAGAACCCATTGGCGGATTCAGTTTATTGGGAGTAGGATTGTAGACTAATCCTCCCCAGTCTACATAGTTTGCCGAGTTTGCTAGCCCTCTGAATATTCTTCCTGGCCAAAACCCAAAAATAGTCCCTTCACTTCCAGTTGCAAGAAACCAATTCCCATTAGCTGCATCCTACTGTCATCCATGAAATTGATATTAATTGGTCAACTTAATTTTTAGAAAAAATTTATATATCAATAAAAATATTTAAATCATAATTTATGGTTCCAGTTCCATAGGAAACTAACCAGCTCTGAACTGGTAATTCCCAATTTCATATTTAACCGGTTTTGGATCTGTACCGGTCCGTGGCTAACCCTACATTTGGTATAGCATCATCTTATTCTAGTAACATCTAGTATTGTACCTCTTACAAGGGAATATACCATGATCCTTAATCCATCAATTGACATAATATGGTGACTTGTATAATATTTTCACTTTTCTATTAACATTTAACAGTTGTAGTCTCTATATAGACATCTAACTACATAATACGATAAAAAAAATAAATGAATAAAACTAATGATAAAATTCGACTTTTATATCCCATGACATTTTTTCAAAAAAAAGTGAATATTAAACTACTATTTTTGTCGATATAGATAATATTGTTTTTTATAAGGATACTTTTAATTTACCTTGTAAATGAAGTATTGCATTACATATCTTTTTCCTGAAGGTCCTCGAGTAGAAATTGGCTCAAGAACATGGCCAACAGGCAAATCTGAACAGACAGATATGAATCCAGGGCAATCTGTATTGAAACAATGTGAAGTTCCTGACTATATTACAAAAGAAATAAGAGATAATTAAAAAAGATTACCTTATTTGATTAATTTGCAAGTTCTTATAAAGTATGTTGTGAAAAAAAATGGACATACGTCTGTATATATATAAAAATGAGTTTTCTTATCTTTGTAGAGACGTGGGTACACCTGAAGCAATAACAAACAAATTAATCAGTGACTTGAAAAAATAATGGATCATGATAGACAGATAAAGA
>CATIWK010008115.1:0-10056 GCA_949634005.1 Mallotus japonicus | reverse complement strand
GTAAATAAAGAAAGAAGAAGAAGAAAAAGAAACAAAATAGAGATGAAATAAATAAATGCAGAAAACAAGAAAAGAATTCAAAACACTAAGTGATTGATGCAGTGTTGATGGCTCCTCAGAGTAGGTGATTTGCACCGTTTGATTACTGGAATTCGTCTGGAATGTTTAACTTCTACTCTCTCTTTGAAGGCGACTGTGTTTCTTGAGATCAATCAAAGGACTCTTTTCTGTGTGTTTAAGTTCTTCCGCAGAAGATTTAAAGAAGAAGAAGAGAAAAGCCTGTTTTGATTTGTTTTTACAGAAGAAAATGTAAACCTTCAACTCTGCCTCTTCGTTCTCTCTTGATTCCCCCCTCTTCCTCAAGCAGGCTTAACATTGGTTTATATAGAAAACTTTTCAAAAAACCTAGCAGAGTTACGTTGTAACTCTGTTGCATCAGGAGAGATTGAGTTCCTCTTGTGAGGGACTCTCTCTCTCTGCTAATCAGTAGTTAACTAAGAGTTAACCACCTAAATACATCAATATCTCATCACTGAACCAATCAGAGTCGAGATACTAAGTTTTACGTGCATTAAAACACTGAAAAAATAAAAAACAACGAGTTTTAGTTCGGACCGGAAGTCCAGATTGCCGATCGGCAATCTGGAATTCCGATCGGAATTCTAGATTTCCGATCGAAAATCTAGAATTCCGATCGGTCTGAAATCTACAATTCCGATCGGAATTCTGGATTTCCGATCGAAAATCCATTATTCTGATTTTATTTTTTTTAACATTTAATTACAAAAAGGTCCCTCTAAAAACCAAAACTTTACAATTGAGTCCGTTGAACACTTTAGAAACACAATCAAGCCTCTTTGATATTTCGAACTCAAATATCCCGAGACTCATTTTTAATTTTCTCATCATCGGAGTTCTCTGTCGCATCAGTACTCAGCTATCCCGAAATTGGGTGTCTACAAACTTCTAGAATTATTTTATATATAATAAGTGCATATCATACTTCATGGCTTCCAAACAGGCCTCTTATCTCTTAGATTGTAGGATTTTGATTGCAAAGCTTTTCCTGTAACCTTTTTTGTGTCCACATCATTCCCTTTCACTTTCTTGTTCGAGTATGGTCCATACAAGGGTCTTGGAGGCTTGTGCAATGCCTGCAACACATGACAAACATATATGTTATACACAAACTTAATTCAAATTAAATAGACAATTTTAATTATAATAAGTCTTGAAATTAACCTTTAGAAATGCAGCACCACTGTCAAGATTGACATAACAACCAACTCTTCCACTATTAGTACCATGTTGTGGATAGCTTGGCTGTGAAGAAAATTTTGCATTTGCTTCATTTAATGTTGAATTGATTCGTTCAAGTTGACTCCGAGACATTCTATAGTGTTTATTTGCTGTAAAATAACCTGGACTAAACCTGAAATCCTTTTCCTGCCAGCTTCTTGTGTCTGCTACCCCTTTTCACTTTTCATCAAATCTTGCACTTGCATCATTTTATCTTGGAGTTGCATCATATGTTCCATGGTTTGTATGAGGTGGCTGAATAGGTGTATTTTTTGACTGGTTGCCACAAGTGAACTCTTTTAGAAACTCAGTTCTGTTGACATGTGGACCACTACCATCTTGTGGCTGAACAGTTGGATTTTTCTTATTTTTCTTAACTTTAATCTGGAAAAAATGACACTTATAAATACTTAAACACAAGGCATATTAAATTAATAACCAAGGCACATTAAATTTTCATACCTGCATGTCAGGTATTCTTTTTGGACAGTTTCGAATATTATGGCCAGCTTCTTTACACACTTCACAAGTCATGATTCTACCACTTCTTTCCAACTTCCCTACTTGCTTAATCTCATCTTTGTCTCTTCGTCTCTTGATTTTAGGCCTGTTGGGCATCTTCCTTAAATTTAGGAGGTTCTGTTCTCTCTTTCCCACTTTATGGCCAATGCATCTTCCCTGCAACAAGTTGTATGCTAGGTGCATAGGCCTTCCCATAAGTGGCTTTACTATACTAGTGGTCATGTAGTGCTCAGCATGGTCAGTCTTGTGGTATATGGCACATACATCATGCTCATATGGGATTCCTATCAGGTCCCACTCCCTACATGTGAATGTTTTCTTTTCCAAATGCACCATATGCTTTTTGGTGTGATTATATATACTAGTGATGTCGTATACCTCATCACCATTCCACTCAAAAAAGCAATTAAAAGAAGACTCTTTATTTTTTTTCCAATTTCTCCAAGGATCAAGGACTCACATCCAAAGTCCACCCTTTGATAGATTACCTCTTTTTCCACATCCTGTTCATAACTTGCACTCTTATATCTTCCATCATTGTAATAATTGGCTTGCATCAGGCATCCAAAATCCATCTATTGAAAGTCTTTGACATGTTGTTATCTAAAACATCACACTTCACATCTATTTTGAAGAATGTTTTACACCAACTTTCAACGCTATACTCAAGTGCATCTTTCACCAACCCTTCCCTAAGGTTGGATAACTCATGAAGTTTATTCTTAAAATCTTGATCAAAGGTTACTCTTGCACAGTTCTAGAAAGCTATTTTTCATTCTTCTCCTCTCTATTTCTTTGCCCAATTGGCATAGATGTGTCTAGCACACATCCTATGCTCTGTATTAGGTAATTTAAGTTTCATTACAGCTTCAAGTCCCTACATTATAGTCAAGAGCACACAGTTATAAAGACACTTATATATTTGAAAAAAAAAGGATATTTAAGTAGTGCATACCTTTTGCATGTCTGATACAACTGTATATCCTTCACCATCACCAAGGTGCAGATAATGTTTCAAGCATCTCAAAAACCAAGTCCAAGTGACCTTTGTCTCCAATTGAACCACCCCCCATGCAATTGGAAACATCTGATTGTTTCTGTCCTTTCCAATAGCATAAAGCAGTTGACCCTTGTAGACACCCTTCAAAAAAACCCATCAATACCAATTATCCTTCTACACCCTTCTACCCAACCTCTTTTACAAGCTTCTAAACACATATAAAACCTACTAAAGCAAGGTTTACCCTCTAAATTTTCAGAGTAAGATTTTGCAAAACAAGTGGACCCTGGATTACTCTTGACAACAATTTGTGCATAATCATGCAAGGCTGTATATTCTTCTTTGAAGCTGCCCATTAACTCAATCAATATTTTCTTCTTTACATGACTAACCATATTTTCACTCACACTCATTTTCAATTCATTCTTAATTAAAGCCTTAAAATCCTTCAACTTGATGTTAGGCTAACTCATTAACCTATTTTTGAAATACTTCTTGAGAAATTCTACATTACAAAACTGGCTCTTGTTTCTTCTTTCACACTTATGGTGAGGGTTGTGTGTCTTCACATTGAGTGTATCGTCTGTATTATGGATACTAACCAAAATGACCCAAGGGCAACCTGTTTTACGCTCAACTCTCACTCTGTTATGATCATTCTTCATATAATGAACGTGTAAACCCTTCAAAATAGTGTATCTTGTGATGGCATCCCTCACCTTTTCAATATTTTTGAACTTCATACCAAGGCAAAACACTGGAATTTTAGACTTTGAATCAAAGAAAATCTTGTCAAATGGTTTTCTTTGACATTGATCTCCAAACTCATCATCAGTGTCACTATAGCAACTATAAACATCAGAGCTACTATAGTAAATACTCTAATTCCTATCTGATTGCTCACCTTGGGATGCTATTATATCATCCTCACCATTTTATTCTCCTTCTTCTATAATGTCTACAGGTACTTGCACTCTTTTAACCCCTCCAACTATGTCTGATTTTTTCTTAGTAGACTAAGATACTCTAACTTTATCCCTTGCAGCATGTAATTCATCATCTTCATCATCTATTAATCCCTCAACATTGACACAGATTTCATCAGAAGTTTGGTGGGTTAGAAACTCTAGTTCAGGGTCCTCACATTCATTTTTGACCTCAATGTTAACCCCAATGTCTGCAACCCACTGTCATTTTCAGCCTCAATATTGAACCCACTTTCATTATCCACTTATACTTCCTCAACTGTGACTTGCCTACTTCGGTTGGTTGAGGACCTAGTATTCTCACTATTTATAACTTAGATAAAAGGCTGAGATTCCCTCCCTAATTGAATTCCAATGCTACCCTCATAGTTGGGGCAGTCAGCTATAAAGACTAATCTATGCCCATTAACTAAGTGTAATGACCTAATAAGTCCTTATCATCATTAATTTCAACAATTTCCCCACCAAGCTTTTTATAATATAACCCCCCAACTTGTTTATATCCTAAGTCTCCTACATAACTCATAATATTAGGGTAGGACAACATGTCGATAACCAAAGCATAATCCATAGAAGTTAACTGCCCACCCACATATTTAATAACCTTATCATTCTTCACAATGGTCCCCCATGATGCAATACCAATTCAACATCACTGTCACCCATTTCCCCCAAATTTTTACCTACCAAAATAAACCAAAATCAAAATATTATTAAATTCTTCCAACCAACAGTACTAGACAAGGACATAATGAAAATGAATTCCTTTTACTCCTTATATACTTACTTAATTTCTGGGATAAGACCCAAGATCGATTGTTGTTTAATTTATGACTAAAAAAACTATATTTCTGCATAAATAACATAAACAAGCACATACACATTTTACATAATGGTTTCACATTCTGATTTTGGAAGGACCACAGCTAATAATAAAAAACAAAATTATACCTCAAATAGAGTGGTCCACCACTGTCGAATGCCTGCAAAAACTCTAATAAAACAAGTCATCTTCAGCATAAAAAGCCCCACCACTGTCTCCTTCGAGCATGCACTATCTACTTAAACACAGCTCCACCACTTTATACTTTGATAATGCACCACTTTATACTTCAATAACGCATGCCTTTTACCTCTATAATCTGTACTCAAAAGCTACCCACTACAGATTCTTGTCATTTTGCATAATATTTCTCAGATCTCAAACGTATTTGGAAGTTACTTTCTCTCTTTTAGTAAAGTTAATGGTTTTGAACAGAAGCTAGGGATTTTAAACTGTAAAATTGAAGTTAAAGAAGGCCTAAAGCTAAAGATTTTTTTCCTTTAGTAAATGTCCTTTTTAACCTTCAAATAAGACCTAAAGCAATTTTAAGTAATGCATGTTTTGTCTTACGTGGCATTCTTTCAGTGACACTAATCTCAATTAACAGTACGTGGATATCACGCCATTGATTTTGTTATGACAGGGACTAAATTTAAGTATAAATAAAAGAGCAGGGATTGAATCCATGTAAAGAAAAGTGCAGGGGGAAATCCAGAAGAAAAAAAAAGTGCAGGGGGAAAAATATGGGTTATTCCTTGAAATTTTGAGATATTTACATAACAAAATAAAACCAATTATAATACATTATTCAATTAATTTCAATTTTTAGATAAAAAAAATGTTCTCTACCTAAAATTAAAAATATAACATTTTGAATAAGAAAAAAATAATGAAAACTCAAAGAAGCCAATTTATAGTGCATTTTAATCCAAGGTTCCATAAGTATGTTCTAGCCAACAAAGAACCACAAAATAATGGTGTCTAACAAACTTGTAAGTTATAATACAGTGATTATACTACTCCCTGCTTTCTTTGCTTACAAGAATAAAAAGGATTACAAAACTGAAGTAAGGCGATTCCAAATGAATGAGTGAAGAATATACCACAAATGAATGACTACTATAGGGATCCCATGCCAAGCTTTCAACATCAGCTGTGATAGACCTCCTAAATCCAGGATGTGCATGTATCCTCCCATCCTTTTGTAATTCATATGCCTATTACATCAAAACACAGTATCTTTACCGAACATGAAAAAATAACTGCCTAAACAAATCATAAACTTAAATTTTCAATGCTTAGGTATTCATTTGAAAACATGTATTACAATTATAGGTTCTAGCATCAAACTTTCTCAGATGACAAAAAAGAACAACTTTTATTACCATGACAACTTAGTGACTAAAAGATCCACTAAGAAGAACCTGTGGCTTATGATGATTCCAAGCAACTGCTTGAACCTGTAAAGAGTAGTATGAAGAGGATGTTGAGTATAATGTATGTTCATTTCCAAGAAACTCAATGATATGCATCTTCACTTAACCAAATCAAAAGGATAAATTCATTTCAACTTATAATAAGTCACAACAAAGTAATTAATGGCCAACTAATTAAATTTGTAGTCTCAAAGTGGTTAAAAAATTATGTCATTTTCTATCAAATACTCACCAATTATACTCACATTGTAAGTAGCTATTTTTCATCGAACACCTTAATAAAGCAAAAATATTTCACGTTTTTTAAAAGATGAACTAACCATATGAGTACCAAGTTCTATTTCTGCACCAAGAATCGACACAAGCATAGCAAACAATTATGCCTGATCAGGAGAAATATATAGAAACAAAATTAATATTCATCAATTTGATCTATAAACTAAAGTGCTTGTATATTCATTGGAAAAAATTGATTACCTATATACTCCTAGCATTCTTCACCTATAAATGGTCTCATGAGATGAACAATTATGTAAGAAATTATAATTTGTAAGATGCCTTGAATAAGAAAAATTACAATCTATGAATATTTTACCAAAATGTCAAGTTCTCTGAACCGGGTTTTGATAACATATGCTAGAGAAGTAATGCTATAACCTTATATTATTGTAATGTTAAAGGCCATAGAAAAGCCTCCATGAGTGCTTGTGTAATTGTTAACGTTTTATAGAAAAAATATGTTCGTGGCTTATTTCACTTCAGAGTAAGATGTGATCTCAATAATGCATCTTTGTCAAACTGCATAGAAAAGCTGATAGATTTAGTTGGAGTTAGCTAATGGATCTAATATAAAAGTATACATCTAAAAGATATTAAAGTAATGAGCTCAAAATAGAGGAGACAAAGAATGGATGAAAATAACAGAATATGCAAAAATAATTTCTACAATATAAAAGAGTATGCAAGGTCCAAACAATTTCTAAAAAGTTATTGCTTCAAATTAGCACGTGCTTTGCAGCACTTAGACCATTACATTTACCCTAGTTTTAAAGAAAATGCAAATAATGAACCTATGAGCCATTTAAGCAATGCCACTTGTCACTTGCAACTCTCTGGACCCCCTAATCCAATCATAAATGCTATTTACTAGGGCTGGGAAATTTGCTGCAATGTTAAACCTTAACTTGAAATATTGGTTGTAGAGTTTGTGGCTGTTATAACAGTATATGAGCCAATTGAGAAGGGGACTTTTGAAGAGGCTACTAGGTAGAAAGAATAAGCAAAACAGACTGCCAATTGAAAAACAAATAACACTAAAAGCTTAAGAGTTACTTGTCAGTAAGAGGATCAAGGTACCTTACAACAAAGCCATCTAACTACAACATAAAGTAATAATAGCACAGCTAAATTCACTTCCAATGCATTATTTATTCCATTAGCTATTAACATAAGGCATGGAAATTTGACTACCTAATCAGTGGCGCGGAGATAACCAACCACAGAAAAGTTGGAGAATACATTCCATTCGTGATTATACTGCAGAAAAGAAAAAATAAATTATTAGTCATCATTGTTGGTTGAATTTTGAAGAGTTATTGACAGACATAAGCCTAACTTGTAAATTTTGCACAAATTATTCAAACAAGAGAAAAATAAATGTTTTCAAATGCATGTAAACAAACCACAGTACAATCGTAATAAATCACCAAATGCAATAGTAAAAGATAGTGCAAAAATCTAAACACAATTTGAAAACACGAAAAACTAAGAAATAAACCAATAATCATTTACCAAGCAATAAAGATGCTAAAGAGAAATGGATCTAAAACATATAAACCAAACAGATACAAAATTAAGATTTTTAATTAGTGCAATAGCATATTCAAATCAGAAATAAGAGAGAATAAAAAAATAAAACAAAAAGTTACAAAACCGTCTGAAAAGTGAAAAATAAATGAAATTAATCAATATCAAATGATTAATTAAAAATTAACATGATAATGCATTGAAACTAAATCTGAAAATAGAATAGAGTGAAAGATTTAAAAGCAGAAATAAAAAAACCTGAATTGAAATTAATTAAAATCAAAATAATTGAGATTAGAGAAGATTATTAAGATTCAGAAACAACTATTTTAAATTAGAGAGAAGAAAAGATAGTTTGCAAGGGAAGCAGCCATAAGAAAATTAGGGAAGAGAAGATGAGTAAAAAAATTAAGAAAGATGCATTTATTCGCGATGTTTTCAATTTTTTTTTTGGTCATGAGAGGGGAGGGGGTGGGGGATTTGAACCTCTCCCTCTAACAGGTGCCTTACCCTGTGGACAGGATGACTTACCATTCCTCCCTAGGCGGGCAGGCATTTTCAATTGTGACTGTAAATCTGTCACTAAATCTAAATTATTAGTTTGTTGACTTGTAGTTATTTTATTATCAATTTTCAAGATGACAAAATTAAACCCAATATTCTTTATAAGTCAAAACCACAGAGCCTGACTTTTTGCTACAATCTCTAATCTTAGCCAAATCGACCAACATGTTCTCCAATAGGCCCTCCTGCTGAAGTCCTCCAATAGTGAACTTACAACAACTTGAATATGCTTCTCAACACACTTAGGAGGCCTGTAATAACAACACTTCTCTGGGCATCCACTAAACTCCGCACTTTAGTAATAATGAGATCAATAGCAACTGTCCAAAAATGGCATTATTTCTAAATTTCCATATAAACTAGCAGGTGATAGCAAACAAAATAGGGGATGGAAGATCACTCTCGATTTTTAACTCATTGTCAATATTACATAACAATCACTCATCAAGCTGCATTCAAAGAATGTTTCAGCAGCATGTGATCGAACTATTTATCTCTAAGTGATTTGCACCATTTCACAATCTTGAAGAGCATGCAGTAAGGTCTTACTACAATAACATCACTTAAAATAAGCTAGGAGTGAGACATGTCTATGCTACTCACTCCTCATTCCTTAGCAGCTTGTTATACAAATAAAGCAAAACGAAAAACCTAATGCTTTCAGGCCTTTTTCATCTCCAAACCTTCTTCCATTTAGCATCTCTAACATATAAATCAATGGCACTGATGTGACCATAAGCTGATTTAATAGTGAATCTTCCACTAGAGGAGTACTTCCAAATAGGAATAACATTACCATTACCTACTATTGGAGGCTTCATAGCTGTTATACTCATTAACCCCGAAGGAGGGAGGAATCTTTGAAACCTCGGCCAGTCCCAATTGCCATGTTCATTAATAAAATCACACACTCAAATTCCTCAACTCTTATAGAATAACATCAAATGCCAAAAGCATGCAAGTATGTTGGCAGATTCACCCATTGATCATTCCAGAATTGCATAACGGTTCCATCGCCCAAACACCAACTCAGCTCCAACATACCTACGAATATTAGTTGTAACCTTATATGTGAGACAACTAGTAATAACTGCATTATCTTGCTACTAAGTATTGTGAGAGAGATAAATAATCAACTTCTGTTAGGAATTTCTAGGACTAAATTCCAAATTCCCTTCCAAGATCCTCCTTAGTAGAATATCAAATAACAAAGAAATACCAAACACACAACACAAGAATTATAGTGGAAACTCCAAATCGGAGAAAAAAACACTTTCATGGTCAAAAGAAAACCCGAGAGAATTTTCACTATATGACAAATTGTTATAATCACAACACTCTCAGAATTTCTTCACACCCAAAATGAAAGATAACTACACAAAAGAGAATTTCCCACATAAATTCTTTAACTAAAAAAACTTAACACAAAGCTTTCTAACACTTTCTAATTTGGATACATGATCCCAGAAATAACACTCCTTACAAAGCATTTATCAGCATAGATGAGCCCTAGTGCCATTTTCATGATGTAATATGACATTGTAAATTATCCCTATGGCAATAAAGATATTCTATTATTTAAAGTGTTTATTTAATTGAATATTTATCCATTAGCATTAT
>CATIWK010008067.1:0-14344 GCA_949634005.1 Mallotus japonicus | reverse complement strand
AAGTATTACATGAATACAACATTGCACAAATTTAAGTATCCTAAGTATTACACAAATACAACATCATACAAATTTAACCATCAACTGTAATACACCAAAATATTACACAAATACGACAGCCGTTGTCTGTATAGGCCAGAAGCAAATGCATATTGCCTGTGCACATGCAGGTATGGCAAATATGAATCCATTTCTCGCTATCTTTTCCCCTTTCGGCATTATCAAGAAAGGCCCATGGGGAGCAAAATACAAGAAAGAAAACATCCATGAACAAAATAAAAAAAGTACACAATAATAAGAAAGTGCCGACAATGAGTACCCCGTGAAGACAACCAAAGAGAAAGACTTGAAGTGCAATCAATGCAATGCTATCTGAAAAACACCACGCCCTAATGATTTCCATTTCAAAATACTACTTCAGGAGACACATTGTAAACAGACTGATTTTTCATAGTACCCTCTATATTTACATCAATGTCATAGTATTAGAGACCCATCTGCTATGAAAAGCCAACAATGAGCTTAAAAATAGAAAGACAAGAGAGGTAAATACTGGAACTTGGGAGGGAGGCAAGTAAAAGCAGCATCACCTGCGACGACATTACATACAAAATACAAAACCTACATGAAATTAGCCCCATAATGCCTCTCAACCACCTACAGCCAAAGCTTAGCAATTTGCTGTCAGGCCCCCTTCACTTCTATAATATCACCACAAAAAACAACTGTCTCTTCTTTCTCAGTATCTTTGTTCTCCACTGTAACTTCAATAGAAAATGTAGTAAAATAATGAAGCAGGGAATAAAGCATTTGGACCTCCTGTGTATCAAAGATCATCAATGACAGTGGCACTATGTAAGTCGCAGAGCCTCGTTCCACCATTTTAATGGAAGATCGCAACAGATGAATAACAAAAAATCATCCCTCCTCAAAGAAAATGATGGAACCACCCCCAGTGCTATTCTTTTACTTAACATATGTAACTGAATAAGCTACAAAGAAAAATGAGCTGGTCAAAGTTATACACATGTTCACAATTTCAGTGCTATGATTTTTTCCCATTAGGTTTTGGTGACTGGTAAGGCTGGTTGTATGGAGAAGCACGTGTATCACTTAGAGTGGATAAGCTCCTTAATGGCTGCCCATTCCTTGTTACAAATCCTGCTTGTGTTCTGATTCCATTTTTAGTATGCATATTTGACTTGTTACGATCGGCTTGCATGGTTTGGAAATAATAAGAAGAGCTGGCCATATCCTTCAAGTTAGGCAAAGGCTTTAACGTTTCAACAACTTCACTCATCCGAGGTCTGGCTTTGGGGTCACGGTTAAGACACTGGGCAGCTAACTGTATAGCTTTCTGAGCACCTTTGATTGAAAAATGGCCTTCAAGACGAGGGTCTAATAACCTGTAGAACCTTCTCCTATCTCCAAAATGCGGTCTTGCCCATTCAACAAGATTGTGTTCCCCATTGGGGCGGTTTTTGTCCATGGACCTCCGGCCAGTCAGCATTTCAAGCAAAACTACTCCAAAGCTATACACATCACTTTTAGAAGTCAAATGTCCTAAGCCAATGTGGAACGAGCAGCATAACATCAGATAATGAGCAAACAATGCATCCCTAGCTTTAACATCAAAGAATTCTACTGACAGGAGTAAGTAAATGATACTTTAGTTTGAAACTTAAAACATTACTGGTTGCAAATTGCAGCAACAAAATAATAAAATTTTACAGCACAGTAAATTGCTAAACAACATTTCCCGGCATGTTAATAATCTTATGCAGTGAATTTGAAATTCTCCCTGGAATAACTAGCTCCTTAAAGACATAAGAAAGGTAAATTTTATACCATGAATGATCATTCTTGCTGCAAGGCAAATAGCAAGAATCGAAAAAAGGGAGGGAAACGCACAATTAGTATCATGGAAATGTGGCTAGCAATTTTCAAGAAAATGATGTGGCAATCTGCCAGTAAATTAACACTAGAGATCCCTATTATATGTACACAGACTATTCATATAATCACCTCCAGCCTCAAATACAGGGTTGAATTCATGGATGCATAACAGCCAGCCCAAGACAAGCCCAATTGCTAAAACCCAATTCTGGCTTGGCAAATGCCTGCTCAAAGCTCACAAGGATACAAGCCTGAAGTATTAAAAGCTCATGGCCATGGTAATTTCTGTAAAATGTTTGCCATTGGGAATCTTAAATTCAATGAAGTCAGTGTCCCTATTGACTATACTGAAGTTAGTAAGTGAACACATGCCAACAAGAACACATTTTGTAAACAGATTCCACACTTCTCGATTAGCAATGTGTTTGCATCATCTCCAGTAATATATTAGTCACAGGGTCAAGGAGACATGAAATGCATTAATGCACTATACAATCAAGAACTCAATGAAGGATGGTATATAATCACACCCAAAGCTCAGTGCAAAGTTGAGTTCAACAGAGTTTGCCTAACAAACTTAAGCTGAGGGATGAGCTTGGCTAGCTTGTCTTCATACATGAATTTAAGGCAAGATCTAGTTGAGATAAGCTCAAGGTATTCCTGGGGATTGGTTCACCTGTACGCTAAAGACAGATGCAAGCATCTCATCCGAACAATATAAGGACATATACTGCAATATAAATGCTTACTTCAAATAATATATACCATTGATACTTCTGAATGACCATTTGCAGTTTCCGTTCAGAAGTCAACTAACATATCTAATAATTCATAGAGTGTGTGTCTATGAAAATTATGGAAAGAAATTGAACATAGCTCACCAGTCATCACATATTCTGGAGCAGCATAGCCATATGTTCCCATTACTCGAGTGGATACGTGAGTTTTACCACTCTCAGGACCATCTTTGGCAAGTCCAAAATCAGATAGTTTGGCATTGTACTCCTATAATGGTAGTATTATTCACTCAGAATGCAAAGGAAAAAAAAAAAAGTATGATATTGGGAAAAAAAATTACTACTGGTGCATGTGTAAGCCACATACCGCATCTAATAATATGTTGGATGTTTTAAAATCACGATATATCACCGATCTTTCAGCCTCTTCATGAAGGAAGGTGAGACCCTTTGCAGCACCAAGTGCAATTTTCATTCTGATAGACCAAGGAAGAGGCAAGGACCCTTCTGCATATGAAATGGTTGTTACCAGAAAACATTAAAAATCAATCACGTAGATGCATGTGCTAAGAGGACTACAATAAAGAGAATGTAAAATGATACATTATGATTCTAAAGAGGCCAAGTGGCCAACATAGAACTGAAATAAATCCAAGTACATGGCAGTATGACAGTTGGAACAAAATGGGGTTAATTACACAAGAGGTTACCAAACTTTACACTAAATTTAATTTTGGTTCCATAACTTTAATTTGTATCTTTTTTGTTATAAAACATTAATTTTGACTACACAGAAAAGTTATCCAAAATAATTTTAGCTAATTTAAATGATGTAGCACACAAGAATTACCACATCATAGTCCAACTCAACAAAAATTGTCATGTCATACTGCCATGTCACCTTCGTCATAAGACGGTTGACCATAATTTTACTTTAATTTTTTATTTTTTTACACACAACCTTATAAAATTATGATCAACAGTCTCATGAAGAATGTGACGTCGTAGTGTGACATGATAATTTTTATTGAGTTAGAATATCATGTGGCAACTTTAGTGTGTTACGTCGTCTAAATTAGCCGAAATTATTTTGACTGACTTATATGTGTGATTAAAATCAATATTTTGTAACAAAAAAATATATAAATTAAAGTTATGGAGCCAAAATGAAATTTAATATAAAGTTTGGTAATCTTTGATACAATTTACCCAAACGAAATGCTATAAATAGGTCCACTTCTTATGTGTGGATCACTGACACAAGAAGTATAATAACTCCTGCCACCACTATCACTAAGAAAAAATAATAAAATAAAATTAATTCCTCACTTTCCAAAATCATCTTTAGATTTAGAAGCTTATATAGTGGCACATAAGACCAAGCTACAAAAGCTATTCAAAAGATAGATATGCTTAACCAACTTGAATGTGCACCAAAACAAGAGGGCACGCTAATAACTTGTTGGACCACAATCTTAGACAAACTCTCTAGTAAACTATTTCTTAATCTCACTGAGTTTCACCCAAGAAGAATTATTTATATAGTCTACTAAGTATCAATGTCAAACTGAAAATCACAAGAACAAAAAGATGAAAGTCCATAGGAAAAATCCTAAATGGACATATCAGTTGAAGCTCTTTTATTTCTCCCCAATTGAGCAAAATCAACTTTTAAGCATATGAAGAAATAAAAATAAAAGTTCATGTCTCAGGTAAATTGTGCCAAAAGTTACCAAACTTCATATTAATATTTATTTCGATTCCATAACTTTAATTTCTATCTTTTTTGTTACAAAATATTGATTTTAAATACACAGCAAAGTCATCCAAAATAATTCCGGTTAATTTAGATGACGTGACATGCTGAAATTGCCACAGCATAGTCCAATTCAATAAAAATTATCATGTAAGACTGCCATGTCATTTTTTTCATAATATTGTTGACCATAATTTTATAAGTTTGAGTGTAAAAAATAAAGTAAAATTTTGGTCAACGAACTTATGAAAAAGGTGGCGTGACGGTATGACATGACAATTTTGTTAAGTTGAACGGTGATGCGATAACTCTTTTGTGTCACATTATCTAAATTAACCGGAATTATGTTGAGAGATTTCTCTGTGTAATTAAAATAAATGTTTTGTAACAAAAAATATATAAATTAAAATTATGGAACCAAAATGAAATTTAGTGTAAAGTTTGGTAACTTCCGGTGCAATTAACCCTTCATATCTCCATATCTGCACAAACAAATGGTAGTACGACTTTTCTAGAGGAGGTACCCAAGAGAATTCTGTTACCTAAAAAAATTGAAAAGTTAAAACCTTGATTCTAAAGTTACATCAATTATTACTAACAGAACTTTTATATGACCAGCACACCCAACATGCAGAATACAATGTACAATTTTTTTTTTTTTTTAATAAGCTACAATCTACACTTGCATTGTTGTTGCCAGATTATCAAAAGAGAGAGGGAGAAAGAAAGCAAGAAACAGAGAGAGAGAGAGAAAGAAACTAAGCTATAGTTCAGCAGCTAATCCCATTGCTGCATTTGGCTAAGCATATGGTACTGGGGAATAAAGATACAAATGTACCTCTCCCCTACAAGTGGCAGCGACCCCAGTTTGCTTCAAGTGGATTGCTGTATCAACACATCAATCTCTTTAGTCTATAAAGTTCTCTAAGTTAAAAGTCGCAAGGATTCACAGGATGTCACCATCAGAAAACTACATCATATGGACAGTAGTGTTCTTTTCAAAGAAAATTAATCCACAAGTTGTTCTTATTCATTTGGCATTCCCTCCCTCCCTCCCTCCCTCCTCCTCCCACATCCAATGAAATAAGTCTGTCATGTCATAAGTATCATTATCTCTTTAGCAAAACAGGGTGGGATAAAAATACTAGTCAAATGCAACTAGTATTTATAAAATGTTCCTACAAGACTACAACAATATTGCAACACACATATACAAAGCTTTCATTTTTCAGTGTATACAAGAACATTCTTATATGACATTAAGAATCCATCTCAGGTAATGAAGTATGGGTGGCCTTAATCCCAAACTTAACACACTCAAGGCTTGAAGGACCCTCCAGGTACATAATTTCACATTGATCACGTCCCACCAATTAAGACATCAAGTTCTCATATTTCCATACTAACAATTTGATCAAGATGTATAAGGAGCAACTCTTTTTTTTTTTTTTTTTGAACAGGCATACAGCACATAAATACAGCAAATATGAGTATATTGATTTCTGATTTACTTACTCCTGAAGAGGTGATTCTCCAAGCTTCCTCTAGGCATAAACTCATATGCTAATAGCCTCTGATCATCTTCAATACAATAACCGATCAATTTAACCAAATTGGGATGGAGAAGGTTGCCAAGAAAACTAACTTCAGCCTGAAAATTGAAAAAAAAAAAAAAATTCAAAGTCCTGATAATAAGATAGCAAACAAAAAAAAAAAAAAAGGAAAGAGAGGAAGGGTCCGCACAAGCCACTCCTTATGACCCTGAAGTCCATCATGGTTGAGAGTCTTCACTGCAACAGTAAGCCCTGTGCCAGGTTTCACAGGAGCAGTTCCATTCTCCTCTATCCAACCTTTGAAGACACAACCAAAACCACCCTCTCCAAGAAGACTCTCAGGCCTGAAATTCCTAGTCGCCAATTTTAGGTCATTGAATGTGAATATCCGTAGCTGCGAAGCAAGCTTCAGTTCCTCGCTGAATTTCGGAGTAGATGAGGCACTTTCTCCATTACTAGTGGTTGTAGGGGATATCACAGGAACAATTGGTTGGTCTTTGCTCTTCTCATCAGTAGATTTACTTTCCACTAATGAACAAAACAATAAGAAAAACTTAAATGTTATTGCTTCCAAATTCAGAATGTTGTAAACCTTTATACAGATGCAGCTCTTCTTACAATTATCAATTAGTCAAATTCAACCAAGTTTAGTGACAAGTAGACAAGGAAGTTGCTAACAAAGAACTACTCGATACAAAAATATGGAAAATGTTCACTTGGTGCTGTTTAACCATAAATGATGTCACAAAACCAATTATCATAAGAACCAACATAGTCTTCCCTAAGGCTCCACCAAACTGACATAACCTTCAAGAAACTCTTTGATAGAAAATTAATTACCCAAGTTTTTTAACACTTTTATCTAACTTTTGTTCATATGTTCTCAATCACAAGCACTCGTGTAAAAAAGAAAGAACGTAACTTTCATGGTGCTTCCAGTTCCAACCCCATAGTAATAATAACGTCAAAAACAAAAAATCTAAAAAAGAAAGAAAAAAAAAAACAAACAAACACAACGAAACAAAAAAGAGGAAAAGGGGAGCGTGCTGGAGGGAAGAGACTTAAATTTTATCAGCATGGTAAATTCCAAGAAATTGGGCCCTAGATGACAGAACTGGAGTTGTTACTATATAATCAGTCCTAAAATTGAAGGAACTTAAGGCTTCTCTTCACCTGATTTAGTAGAACCAAACTACAAAACATTAAAGTAGCCAAACTGACTTCACACCTAAACCATACTATACTTAATTAAACATAACTTGACCACCAAAAATCAGCGAGAAACAGGAAAAAAGGGGATTATTACCATACTGAGCAGTGGTGCCACTCAGAGAGTTATCAACTTTTGATCTTGAAGGCATGCATCCTGCCATCAACCTAAATTTAGCCCAGCACCCAATCTCCTCCTCCTCATCTTTCTTATTCCTCTTGCCCTTCGATTTATCCTCTGAATTTGTAAACTTTAAAGAATCAGGACCCAAACCCATATCCAAAAACACAAGGAATACCCTATTGAAAAGCTCAAAAAATCTAATCAAAATACAGAGAACCCATTTCAAGAATCTAACTTTAAGTCACTTAGAACCCATCAAAAAGAAAAGAAAGAAAATGGATCACAAGTGAGAACCAGTAATACACAGTTGTGAAGTTTTTAGTCAAAAGGAGGTTCTCGAGAGCGAGAGAGAGAGAGAGAGAGAAGGTGCTTGAGAAAGAGGGAAAGCGTTCAACAACGGGCAGTTCGGGCAGTTTGAAACAGAGAAAAAGGACACTTTGGGCAACTCAAGACAGAGAGATTGGTCTTAACAGTAACATCGGCATATTCCGGACAAGAAATCATATGATAATAAAATATATTAATGGATATATTATTTTATTTAAATTAACATTATGTCCAAATTAATTTTAAATATATTTATTTAAATTATATTTTTTAATAAATTTCAAATTTATTTTTAATAATTATCTAAATTATAAAATTAAATATTTCATCTTATTGATCTATAATTAAAATATTATAGATGTTCCGCATTTAAATTCCTTCCTTTATAATATAGCTAAAAAATGTTATAAAAATAAATTACGTACCACACTAAGACTACATTAATATTAAAATAAAAGTAAAATTAATTGAAATAATAAAAAAAACAGTACTTGTTAACACAATAGCAATAGCAATAGCAATAGCAATGCTTTAGTATTGAAATGTGTTGGTACCATTGAACAAATGCCACATTACCCAGTTTGACCAAAATAATGCATACACTCTTATCACTTCCATGTTCCACCTTCTTCCTTTCTATTATTATATTCTTTCTTCAAATTAATTTGCATTTTTAACAAATATAATTAATTAATTAAATATTTCCAACCATTGCATTTTGTGCACAATTTTCTTATGCATTTGATCTTATTTGTTTAATCATTACTAAGAATAATGGATGTCGAAATTCATCTGGTAATAGAAAATGGTGAATAAAAATTTAGGAGTTTAACATTTAATCAAAAAATTTATTTTCAAAAAATTTAGGAGTTTAACATTTAATCAAAATTCACTAGAAGATAGAATTAGAAATTTAAAAAATAATATTAATATTAATATAAAACACTGACATCACATAATATTTTATATGATAAAATATAATATAATATATCCTTAATAATTATATTGAAGTTATCAATTTTAACATAATGTCTAACATAATGTTAAAAATAATATACTGTTAAAAAGATACTTCTTATGAATGGAAAGTAAAATAATAATATGCCAATAATTAATTTTATTTTCATGGTTGAATCTTATTATTTTTGTTAAATAAAATTAGAAAAAATAATAAAATTAAAACCCTTTAAATACCTTTGAACCATGGTTAGGGTCATTAAGTACTTGTCCGATCCGATGAAATTTTTTAAAATATCGAGTTAGAAGAAAATTTCTAAAATTATGCAATTTAAATAAAAAAATTAATTTTTAAATTTTTCATCTAAACCGATCACACGAATATTCAAATTTTTTTTTTTTATCAAGAAAGTGGAGGAGGATTAACATCCTAAACTTCTAAACAGAGTCAATCCCGTAGCTGGAACTAACCAGTTCTAGATTGAAAGCTCAACATTTAAATATCTTAAGATACATAGGTTCAAGGATTTTGTTGGGGAGAAATTTTTAAATACTCAAATTTTTCTATTTATGGAGTAATGAGAAAAAAAAAAGTTCAACAATCACTAAACAGAACAAAAATGACTGATGTGTAGCTGGCCCACCATTATATCTTCACTAAATTAAAAAAATATTAAATACAATAATTTTTTTTTTAGTTTTAAATGATAATAAAATAATTGGACACCAAGCTAGATTATTTTTGAATTCCAATAAAAAAAAGTTAAAAATCAATATGAAATTGTACACATATAATAACCAGAGCAAAGCATATTTGTGATTATATATTGCAATGATAATATTTTTTTTAACAATTAACATTACGGTTAAGTCTTATAGCATGATATGAAAGAAATAGAGATTAATAATTGAATTCTACTCTTCATAAAATATTTTGATTTTTTAATGAAAAAATATTTTATCATCTGTTCTAAACGGATCTGTCATTCGAATAATGATAGAGGTGAAAGAAATTTTAGAAGAAAATATGTTAGTTAAACATCGTTATCAAAAAGAGTTGAGAATTCCAACAGAGAAACTTATTAGTTTAGCAGAATAGTGTTAGTGGGTTGTCATGCTTCCACTTTTTTTTTAGGTTTATTTTCCTTTGCTTTAATTCTTATCTTCTTTAATTCTCATCCTCATACGTTGTCCTTATCATCTGCTGCTAGCCGCAATTCTTTTTTTGTTTTACTTCCTTTTTTTAGTGCTTCTTCTTTTCACACACTAATTTTTTTTAAGTATCATATATATATATATATATGTGGAAAAATGGACAAAAAATATAAAATTTTTATCAAACGTCTTCATCAAGAATTGAATCGATGACCTTTAAAATATGAGACATTCATCTTATCAATTAGACTAGACTTAATTTACCATTTTATTAAAATTATAATACTATGTTTCGTAAAATTTTCATGTCTTGTTTTTTAAGATCACCCTACCATAATGTAAGGATACAAATGTAACATTAATTTTTTTTTTTTGAAAATAATGTAACATTAATTTTTAATAAGTAGGTTTTTGATTGATTTGATGCTTTCTTTTTATTTACTTTTGTTTATTTGTTAAATATATTTAACATTTTACTAAGTTTATTTTTGTCTTTCTTATTTAAATTCGCTTCTAAATAAAATTTGAATATGAAATTAATTTATAACATTAAATATATTATAGTACTAATAGACCAACACATTGATTATTTTACTTGTTTAAATAAATTTATATAAATATTTAAATATTGAAAAAAAATAAATAATAAAAAATCGTTCCATCAGCTAACAAGGAGTTATTTTCGTTTAAATCACATTTTCAGTTCAAATTGTAGCATATGGAATCGCATTAATTATAGGAGATTTTTTCTACACTTATGGTCTTGTTCAGATCGAATTAAATTAATTAAAATTGGATGAGTTTTGAGTTTAGACCAAATAAATAAATAATCATCAAAACATATATTAAAATTGTTATAAGTTAGGAAGAAGATAAGAAAACAAATAGTATATAATTTTGTACATACTCTTATGTTTTGGGGTTTGCATACAGAAAACTGAAATTCATGTTCATCATAGTTGAGGGAACCTCTAATGCTAATCTACCTCTAGGTCCATTGTATAATCAAAAGCTCCTTATTAGTTAAAATATATTTTATTAAAAATGAAAATAAATAACCTAATGTACTTAAAATAAAGAGTTTTTAAAATTAAATAAAAACTAATTTTATAAATTGGTAATATCAATATTTAAATTTTACATCTCAATATCTAAAAATATCCTTAAAAATAATAATTATTATTTTGAAAGATTAACTTGGTAGTATAAATCTCACTGAATTTATGTGTAACATTTTATAATAAAAGGTTCAATATTAAATTGTTATTGGATCAAATTCTCCTGCATAAGTACCAATAATAAAATACGAAGGAGATTATTTTCTTAATATAATGTACAAACACATTATAGTTGTACCAAAAAATAATAATAATATCTATTTGAGTCCTAAATATAATTTTTGAATTTAATTACATTAAAACTCAGTTGAGCGCACAAGCTTATAATTAAGCAAAAAATCCAACCAAAAAAATATATAGTCCTAGGAAAGAAGGAAGAAGATATTTGAATATTATTTGGAACATGCTAAAGAGTCAATGCATTAAGAAAGTAGAAATTTCTGAAATTTTATGTTAAAAGTTGAGGAGTTTGAGGAGTTGAGAAATTCTACAAGCAAAGGAACTGAAGATAAAAATTAAAAGTTAGCATTAATTGAAGTTGATGGAGTTGACTACAAAAGCATAAATAGTAGCATAGAAGGGGAATGAATCATCAACCAAACCAATAAAACACAACCAATCAACATAATCATCATTAATTATCAAATTTCAGCTTTAGCAAATCTCTGTTTTCTTGTATTATTTTTATTTCTTGTTTTCTATAGCTTGTAACAGACTTCACCAATATAAATGTTCCTTTTTCACCATTTACAAAGAAAATTTTTCCTTTCGTATAATTTAATTAAATTTACAAAATTTCGTTAAAATCTAAATAAATTGTGGTAAAGGCATTTGGGTACTCACAAATTCTTCTGATTAGAAGTTAAATCTATTGAGGAAGTAATTGCTCTGGCATGCTTAACTCAGTTCACTAAGAAATTAGAGCAACAATCTTTTGGCACACCCAATGGGGCACATTCCAACAAGATGATCATATTAAGAAGTGTAGAAGAAGTTTTTTGGGTTGGTGATCTAACCAATTCGCCTATAGAAAACAAGTGATCTATTGAAACAAATTAATGGAGGTTCGGTGCCTCAAAATCAAACTTGGACCGAGGCACCTCTTAGCTCTATAGGCCAAAATTTTGGAATCATTGATATTATTGCTACTAGTGAGGGCATTAAAGCTTACATGACTCAGTATAGCATATGAACAGTTCTTTCCAATGTTCTATGCAGCAAGTTAGTAATTCTCTCAATAATACTGTTTAGAAAACTTTACAAAACATCATAAGTTCATTTTGCCAAAATGAACGAACAACTTTCCAACCAAGGAAGTTAGAACTCTACATCGAAAGTGGTGATTCAACCTCAAGAGGAAGCTGGACATTCATCTACTAACAAGAACGCTAATGGAGTCCAAATTCATAATGATGACAACAGGACAAAATCAAGTTCACAACTTGAAATTTATGACCAAGAGGTTGATCATAAAAAAAGAGGCCTATGGGGCAACATTCTACCTATGGAACAAGCAATTCCTCAAGGCCAAGTGCTAATTCCTCAGGCCTATTTGCCTTAACCTTAAACCCTAAAGGTGAGAACATACTTGAACACAGAAAAGGAGGAGGCAATAATTATTGAGGATAATCTCTTTCCATTAGTGACAACAATCAATTCTATCAATATCTACATCGACCTAAAGTAGCGAATCAGAGAGTAAAAGGAGGTATGGGACACGCGTGGCCAACCCTCTGGAAAATTTGATTCCAAACCATTATCTGCAGACATTTCTATGGAGTCCATTATTCCAATATATAGGGGTAAGGAGTTTAGAGATAAAAATGTAAAATAGAATTAGATTCGATGTCCTAGCTAGAGACCAAACAAACCTAGGAGCTATTAGAGGCCTATTCCTTATGGGAGATTCCTAATAATAGAGAGAAAGTTCTTAGCTCCAAATAGTAGGCCACCATCTATACTTAATTCCAGATTTAGACCAAGGAAGGATGAAAGGTATGCACCAAAATGTAGACAAATCATATTTGTAATGCCACCACCTATTTTGCTAAGTAAGTAGTGGCATAGTGTAGAGCATAAAAAAGTTTCTCAGCTATTAACCCACATATAGAAGAGGAGACTTTAAGGATAAAGATCAGTTAAGAGAAGACAAAAGGAATAAAGGTTCAATCTGATGTTAAGTCCAAATTCAAGCTTAAAACTACAGAGGGTTCAATTTCAAACAAAGAGTCTATTATCAGTTCAAAAAAAACTAGGTGTTGAATTTAATAACTTTAGATGTGCTGCATCTTCTGAGACTTTGCCTCGGGAGTTCATGATGCAAGTGGCTAAGGAAGATAACACTCTAGGGGCAAAATCTTTGTGTAGCATGGAGGATTCCTTTAATGGCATAATAATCCAAGCCATTAGGCCGAATCAATCCAAAAAGGTCATTTTGGAGAAACCATAAGAAGTGGTGACCAAAATAATAATAGTTTTACCAATTGAGATTGTTGTTAACAACAAGAAAATCCCTTAATGCTTTCTTTGTAGTGAATTCAATTGCAACACTGAGTTCAGGGAGGGATTATTTTGCATGGGACTACACTAAAATGCTAAGTCTATGTAGAGAGATGACTGAGTACTACCTCTGTGTGAAGTCTAATTTTTATCCTATTCAGAGTATCAAAGGAGTAGAGTTGAAAAAATATTTTCCATTATGTGGGAAATAAAAGCTAAGCAAATGAAATAAATGACCGACCTCCGGCTAGAAATTTACCACTTAGTGGCAATATTTGGCTTTTTGAATTTTGATAGTTGGCTTTTTAAATTTTGATAGTTGGCTTGATAGTCGGGTAAATTATATAGATGGTCACAATACTTTGTACTTAATTACAATTTGGTTCAAAATTTTAATTTGTATCTTTTTAGTTACCAAAGTTCTATTTAGATTTCGTGTATAGTCCGTATAAAAGTTTTGGTACATAAACAATCTAATATTACCATTTTAGTTCAAAATTTGAAAATATTATACAAATAAGTCCATATATCATTCTTAAATTATAGTAGTAAATTATTTAAATATATTAATATTATACAAATATTTTTATTATTAGCATATAGTTTATTATATGTAAAAAATTCAAATTTTATATGTAAGAAATTAAAATAATATTTCAATATTTAAATATAATAATAGTAAACCAATATTTTATTAATTTATAGTTTATTATAAAAAAAAAGATAAATATTGATATTTTCTTAGTTCTCTAATTAGATAATAATGTATTAGGAAAAAAGGTTTTCATCCTTCAAAATAATTTTTAGTTTTTCCATTAAATTTTATACGAATATAAAAAAAATATGGACTTATTTGTAATGCTATCTTCAAATTTTGAACTATAATAGTAATGCAAGGTTGTTTATGGAGCAAAAGATATTATAAAGACTACTCATGAAACTTAAATAGAAATTTGCTAACTAAAAAAATATAAATTAAAGTTAAACCATATTGTAATCAAGGACAAAGTTTA
>CATIWK010008059.1:0-14627 GCA_949634005.1 Mallotus japonicus | reverse complement strand
TATATATATATATATGTGTGTGTATAGATATTATTTTATTGTGTGGTGGAGAGTAGTAGATTAAAGTTATCATTATTTTATTATTATTATTAAAAAAAATATATACAAAATACCCCACCCATTTCTCTCTCCCCGTATGCCTTTTCCTTCTTCTTCTTCTTTTCTTTTTCTTCTTTTTCTTCTTCTTCTTCTTTTTCTTCTTTTTCTCCTTCGGTTTCTGTCATTTTCGCCCCAACCCAGCTGACCACCGCTCACCACCATCAACTCCACCTGCTCTGGTCAGCCATGAACCACCAAGGCAGCAGCAGGATAGCAGCAGCTCTTCTTCCTCTGTTTCTCTTCTTGGCCGGAACTTGCGGAGGACATAGTCGTCGGCTCCGGTCGAGTCTGGTCACACCGGATGGCTCCTTGCCTTCGTCTCGTCGTTCTCTTCATCTTTCCGGCAAGAATCAACTCGATCCGTGGCCGGAACAGCCTGAAATTGAGGTTGATGTTTTGCTATTTTTGGTTGTTTCTGAGTTGTTTTTGGGTATTAATTGGTTGTTTTGTGTCTAAGTAAAAGTTTATTAGTTTAATTGTTAATTAAATTTATTTTTTAGTTATTTATTAATTATTTTCTGAGTTGATTAATATTTTTAGAAATTATTTGTGTATAATTTGAATTTTTAGTGTAAATTGTATAAATTTGAGTTTAATGGAATTTTTGATAAATTATAGTTAAAATAACAAATATATTGTTAAATTTAATTAATAGAAGTGTAAATTTATTTTTATTAGATAAGTTAGTATTTAAGTATATTTTGTGAATTTTAAATTAAATTTTCGGAAATAATAAATATATACATAAATATTGTAGTATTTCATCAACTGAGTAATTTAATAATTTTAAGTAAGTTTAATGTAAATTATTATGTTTTAAAGGATATTTAAATTATATATGGTGTTAAAATAAATTTTAGAAATTTATTTTCTATTTATGGATTATTATTAGAATTTTTACATATTTATTCATCAATATTTTGCTTTAGTATTTTATTATGTAAATTAGAAAATAGGTTTTATTTATATGAATTAATTATAATTTTGAATTTTATGTCCTATTTTATAAATGAATTATTTATGATATATTGATAGTTTAATGAAAGTGGATTTTTGTATATTATAGTATTTAATTAATTGATTGATTTAATTATATTTAGTGTTAGAATATAGTTTTATGAATTTCCGGAATTTTATAGATAATAATTTTAGTATAGATATTATTATGTTAAATGATTATAAATTGTGATTTTTGTATTTTTGAGTAAAATTTTTGTTAACTATTATGTTTTAGATAATATTTGAATAATAATTGGTATTAAAATAATTTTTAGGATTTATTTCCTAATTCTAGCTCATTATTAGTAATTTTTAGAAAAATATATGAATTATGAATTTATTTATTATTTTTATGTTAAAATGAGCTTTTGGTTATTTTTATTATATAATTAAGTAATTTAAATAATTATTATAGTTGATGTTAAGTAAAATGCTTAAATTGGAAAATGGGTTTTGTTAATTGAATTTAATTATAAATTCGGATTCTATTGCCTATTTTGGAAAATAATAGTTTTTATATTTTATTTTGTAAATAAATTAATTTGTGGTATTTAAATGAGATTTTATGATTTATTAATGATTTTAAAGAAAATTATATTATTTTATTGTTATTGTGAATTGTAGATCTCGGTTGGGCATAAAGGGTAGTATGGGGGGCCCAACTAGAGTTGTTGAGCGGTGAAATATAATTAGTATCGTTTTCGTGCAGGAACGGCTCTACCTTCGATAGAGAGATGTCCATTTTACAGAGGAAACTCTACCGAATTTTCGGTAGATTTCTTGTAAAATGTGACATCGGTATCTGTTAAATTCCGAGTCTATATAGTATTTTGTCTTAGATCGAGTCAATCTCATCCTTCCATGTTCTTACTAAATTTTGAGAATTTCATGAATTTATTTATTTTATTATATAAGCATATTTTAAATAAATATTATTTATTTTAGAGAACTCCAAAACTAGAGCTGTAGCATTTGGGCAGCAGAGGACGCGTCGCCCAGCACGCTCGACCTGTGAGTTGATTTTATGAAACGTTTGTTGTGGAATTTAAATTATATTTTCACATGATCAAGTAATAATGAAATTATTATAAGAATTTATTTATGAATTTATTTATATTGACACATGCATGATTTATATTGTCATATGCATGATTACTTCATTTATAATCATGAATAGCATTCGAGAGCATGCTTTATGAAATTTATTTTATCTCGCTTAATTATTTATTTATTTTATTTAATTTATAAATTATAGCTTTCTTAAATGGTGCTACATTTTTAGTTATATATTAGTTTTGAAAAATACTGGTACAACGGGCTACCTGATGGGTTTCATCAGGACCGTGTGCACACTGGTAGAGATTGAGTGATGGATCCTAATTTTATGATTGGTTAACTGGGACGGGTGCCTTGATTGATGCCTTAGCTCTCGGGGACCGCCAGTGATTAATGGAAATGTTATGATTGGTTAACTGGGACGGGTGCCTCGGTTGATGCCTTAGCTCTCGGGGACCGCCAATGATTAATGGATTGGTTACTGGGATGGGTGCCTCGGTAGATGCCTTAGCTCTCGGGGACCACCAGTAAAATATTGGATTAAGTGAATGACTGCAGCTGATGCCTCGGTTAATGCCTAGCTCTCGGGACCGGCAGTCTTATAGATTAAGTGAGCCAAGTGGCTATTAGACTTTGGTGGTTTAGGTTTTCTACTAGATTTTCCACCTAAACTGATATTTATTTGATTTCGTGTTAAAATTTTAGAACAAAGTGAATTGTGATTTTGAAAGGTATTTTATATCTTAGAAATATTGAAGAAAAGAAAAGGATTTTAATATTTACATTTATATTGATTTTATTTCATTTTATTTCATTTTATTTTAAAAAGGGTTTTAACATATGGTTTTAAAACCAGCATGAATTTTATAAATTTGATTCACTTAGTGAGGCCTGATTCCCCTCAACTTATTTTTTTCGGGATCTCACAGTCAGTTTCCTAGTGTTCACAGTCTACGCCGGGTTCGTTATTCACCGGCTGCACTATGTATGTTAAATTGAAATATGTATTGTATAATTGAATTCTAGGCACCACAGTAGTTAATTCATGAACTTGTAGTATTGGTATTCTGGTATTGTTTTATTTGAGATATTGGTGTTATGTAAGATATTTTTTTATGTATTTGAGATTGATGATTTATTATGGTATTATTACTGATGTGATTGTTTTTATTTCGCGAAAAAATTTTTAAGGCTTACTTGGGTTTCGGTTACTTTATGTATCCCCATTCCCTAGTGCCGGTCATATACCCTTCAGTTTGGGTGATGATAAAGTTGGTATCAGAGAAATGATTTTGGGAACATTGGTATCTGTCTTTTCTTGTTACTACTGCGGTAAATAGGTGGTTATGTCCATTGTTGTCATTGTTGTTTCTAGAATTCCGCATGTATGTTAGTTCCCCGTATATTCCATATTTTGAATCTTGTTGGTTTCCGCATCTTTTCAAATGAGGTGAATACGAACTGCTTCTACTATAGAGACAACATCTATTGATAAGCAGTCCTTTCAAGATGAAGTTTTGATTTTAGTTCCAACCTCTACTCCACCCCCTGGCATTATGGTAAGTCAGAGGAAGCATGTAATGTTGATGAGCAGTCATTTCATAATGAAGCTCCTCTTTCTGTTCCACCAGCTAGGAGAGCGGCTCAAATACAAAGACAACAGCTACTAGCAGAAGCATCTACTCAAGGTTTAGATCCTACAGCTTTTATAGTCAATGCAGCAAAGGTTAATCAAGGACTAGCGACACTTAATCAAGCCATATCCCTAGTATAGTATGTGATACAGCAGAGAAATCAAGGGATGTTTGATGCAGATGCAGATTTAACATACTCTAGGATTGGAAGAGTCCTACTTAATGGTACCGGAAATGCATTAGATTTCATAAATACCATTGAAGCCAGGACCAGGGTAGGATATACGGACTATCAAAGGAAAATGATTGTGGAGCTATCAGTTTAAACCGCAGCTCAAGACTGGTTTATACATTCGATCCAGCCATATATGACAACCATGACATGGATGAAGTTTAAGGAGCGATTTTTTAAGATATTTCTACCCACCTTCAATGAAGGATAAGTGTAGATGACAACTGTTGTACATAGCTAAAGGGTGATCGATCAATGGAATAGTACACCTGCGAGTTCTTAGACTATCATGTCATGCTATAGACGTGATGCAAGATGAAAGGGAGAGTACTAGAATTGAATTTTATAGGATTAAGTTTAGTATATATTGGCATTCGAGCTGAGGATCGGAGATTAGAGAGTTGTTTATGGATTCAGTCCTTTGGGGTGTATTTGACTTAGGCATGATTTTAGAAATGGACTTGTTAGCTCGACATTATGCTACTCTGATTGCTGAGAGAAAAAGGTAAGACATTCTACGCCCATAGTTATTAGGGATGTCTCGGACAAGACTATGAGTGCACATAAGAGGATGATTGATTGCATTTTCCTTGGCTTTGATTTAAGTTACGGATAAGATCGAGATTTATGATGAAGATCTTTTAAAGAGTTGGTTGATGATCTTATAGGCATTTTTAACGTGTTCATGACATGATTTAAGAATATGTTTATGAACTTATTATTGTTATTGATGTATTCAATATGATTTAAGTTATTTGAGGTGATTTAAGTTTGTTTTATATGAATTAAGATGTAAATATATATATATATATATACAAGAATATCTTATGAGACTAGAAATTGTGAATTATAATAAAATTTGAGGATTTAGGATTTGAAAATAGTTGATGGACATTGTAAATATTGACAACTTTATTGGAAATTTATCTAAATGATGGAATTTATATTCAATGGTATAATCGGGTGATTTGTTCCATTTTATGATATAAGAGTTGAATTATAATAATTATGGAGATCGAATTACATATCAACTAATGAAATGATACTTTATAAGGAATTCTGTAAGTGTTTCGGGGAGATTTATTCCACTAAGAAAAGTGCAGAGACGAGAAATGGCTGGATAAGAAAATAAAATGTGTGTGTAAGCTTAAACTTGATATTTAATTTAATTGAGAGATGATATGGCAATAACATGGTGGAATAAGGAACATTGAAAACCTTGAGGATATGAAATAATCAATTAATGCTTTAATGGTAGACCTATTGAAATTTTGAGGGAGTTAGAATATTTGCAATACCGGGACAAGATGAGGCTAAACTGTTTGATGTAAACAAAGGTATAGTTGATTGATTTAATACTTTTGTTTGCAGTTAAGATAATCATAGTGATATAAGCTTTTTCATATTAATTGTGTTGAGGTTTGATCTTAAGAATTGATACGGAAATTAATGATAATAAAGTGAAATGTATTAAAGGGACTTGAATATAAATATTATTATTGAGTGCAACTCCATAATGATATGACACTAGCATTATGGGTAAGTATGAATCATACGAATTTAGCAGATAAGAGAAAATTGATATACGATAGTGGTTGCATTAGCAAATGTGTGGAGTAAGAAAATAGAATTACGAATTTAAAATTTTAATTGGAGTTGTTTCAGTTAAAGAGACTAAGGGTGTAGTTATAAGAAAAGCTTACTAGAGGATTTAACTGTTGAAATTATAAGAAATAAGTGCCTATCTTTGCAGATTAAGTGAAAGCCTTAAGTTCGAGCTGAAAGTGTAACATTTAAGCTATGCTAGTTACCTTGAGAGTGATAAACTGATTATATAAAGTTATACATCATAATAGCGTAGTGAAAGTGTGATAGAAGAACCTCTAATGAGACTGAAGATTTATGGTGAATTGAATATTTAGTATGATAAATGTGAGTACAAGTTTGATGGAAATTGCTGACAATAGGAAACATTAAAACTTTATGGTTATTAGATGTTAAAGCACTAATTTAGCAAATTTGAAATTATGATATATACTGATAGTCGATTACAAGAATTGGATGACTGGTAGATGTAAGCATAGTTGTGGAAACAATTATTAAATGTGCCATGGTGTATAGAAATATGATCATTGAGAGGAATAAACAAGGAAATTAATATAGTATTCAGTAACAAGAAGAACAGTGAGAAGAGACTATTACTTATGATAATTGAAGACATGGAGTTTGAGGAAATTTGGTGATGATAAAATAAGTTTGAGAAGTAGGTTTAAGCTATCTTGAGGTATAGAATTTAAATTGTGGTGATTGTTATTAATAAATAATATAAGTTGACTTATGCTTGAGCATATTAGCTAGTTGATGGTGACCGATGATGATGCATTTTGGGTGATAATTGATAGACTAACCAAGTCAGTGCACTTTTTGCCAATTAAAAAGACGTACTTTACTGACAAGTTAGCAAGATTGTATGTTAACCGGATTGTTTGTCTTCATGGAGTACCAGTGAGTATAGTGCATAACAGAGAAGCCACTTTTACTTCAGTCTTTTGGCAAGAATTACATAAGGCTTTGGGTACAAGGTTGGATCTCAGCACAGATTTTCATCCTCAAACTGATGGTCAGTCAGAAAGGACCATTCAGACTTTGGAGGATATGCTTCGGATGTGTGTGATGGATTTTAGTGGCCAATGGGACGTACACTTACCATTGATTGATTTTGTATATAACAACAGTTATCATACAAATATTGAGATGGCTCCATATGAAGGGCTGTATGGAAGAAGTGCATATCGCCTTTATGTTGGGAAGTTGGCGAGAGACAGTTGACAGGACCGGAATTGGTGCAAGTGAGTTTTGAAAAGATTCTCATCATTCAGCAGACGTTGAAGATAGCCTTCAGTAGACATAGGAGTTATACGGATCCTAAGAGGAAGGATGTGTCATTCTCTGTTGGAGACTTGATGTTTCTTAAAGTGTCTCCAATGAAAGGTGTGATGAGATTTGGTAAGAAGGGTAAGCTGGCTCCGAGATACATTTGACCCTTCAAGATTCGATCGAGAGTTAGCGAAGTGACGTACAGACTGGTGTTACTGCCAGAGTTGTCACGAATCCACCTAGTGTTCCACGTGTCGATGCTGAGGACGTATATTCTCGATCCTTCTTACGTTCTTCAGCCTCAGATAGTAGAGCTCAGTGAAGATCTGTCATATGAGGAGTATCCAGTGGCGATTGTGGATCGTCAGCTTCGCACTAAGGAGATCTCGATTGTGAAAGTACTGTGGAGCAACCACACAACAGAGGACTGCACGTGGGAGACGGAGGTAGTGATGCGGGTGGCATATCCCTATCTTTTTCATTTGTGAAAATCTTGTACTCCTTACTTTTGTTAAAATTCGGGGACGAATTTTTATAAGGAGGGAAGATTGTAATAACTCGTATTTTATTAAATAAATTTTAAGGATTTGCAGTGTTAATAAAATTTTATTATTATAACTATTATTATTTTGTGAAATTAAATTATAGTGTTAGTATTTACTTTATTATTTTATGACATTATTATTAATTTGAAATTAAAGTTTAATGTTATTGTTAATTATTATTTAGTTGAGTATATTATTTGAATTGGGGATTTTAACTTATGTTTATTATATATATATATATATATATTATTTTGTGGTAGAGAATTAAAGTGAAATAATATTTGGTGGAAAGTGATTTATTTTGTGGTAGAGAATTAAAGTGAAAGAATATTTGGTGGAAAGTGATTTATTTTTTTCGGGCCACTCTCTTCTTCTTCACTGTCAAACCGCACCACCACCACCAAACGCTGTCGCGACCACCAACTGCCCACCGCCACCTCCTCCTTTCTCTTCCACCAGCTGTTTGTTCTCCCTCCTCGCGTTTCTATTATGACCCGGTTTTATGAATTAAATTATAAAATTAAATATTGAGGTGAGTGGATATTGAGAAGGGTGACTGCGGATCCTCGGTTAACCTAGTGTACTCGGGGCCAGTCATGCCGGTAGTGAGACTGCAGATTCTCGGTTGACCTAGTGTACTCGGGGCCAGTCTACTACCTCAAGTTGGATAAATAATTATTTGGAATTATGGAAAAGCCTCTTGGCTAATGATTTACTGTGATCGAGATTGCGAAAGGTTAGGGTTCTGCACCGATCCTCCACCAAAACTCTTTTATATTAATTATTACATAAATGGATTTTGAGCATCTGTGTGAAATGCGTGTATATTTTATTGTATAAATATGAATATATTATTATACCAATGCTTGAATGCCTGTATTATTAAGGTGCATGTATATATATAATAATAATTCACTCAGTGAGGTCTGACCCCCCCTCAATATTTTTTTCAGGACACTCTACTTCGTCAGACCTCAATACTAGATCTCTCCACCGGTCTTCTTCCTCCCCGGCTAGATTATGTAAATTTTATATTTGAACTCTAGAAGCTGCAGTGGTAGTACTTGACTGTTGTAGTATTTAATACTATTTTTATAACTGAGATTTGTGTTTTATGAATTGTGTATTGTGATATTTTATTATATGATATGAGATTTCATTTTATTATTAAATTTTTAATTCTGAGGTATTTTCATTATAAAGTTTCATGAGTTTTATTTTTAAAGCTTGTTACGGGTTCCAGATTACAGAAATTCTCGTTCCCTAGTGCCGGTCATGACTCCCCGGTTTGGGTCGTGACAAAGTTGGTATCAAAGCCTAGGTTCAGTATTGTGTGACCTATGTTAGTAGAGTTGAGTTTTCTGTGAGACTACTGCAGCAAAATTAGGTTCTATCATGTCTTTGAAAAGTCTTCCTTATTTTAGTTTTTCGCGTAACCAATAGGGTGTCCGTTGTTGTCTGAACTTTTACTTGTTTTTATCTTTTCAGAATGAGGTGAGCACGAGTTGCTCCACCGGTCGATGAGGCTGCTGATGATCAGTCTTTTCAAGATGAGGCTCAGGACCCTGTACCACCAGTTAGGCGCAGAGGTAGAGGTAGACACAGTAGAGTGGCAAGTTGCCGTAGACAGAGAGAGCTGCAGGATGAAGGACCTGCAGATCAGGAATCTGAAGAAGTTGCTTTTGCACCAGGGGTTCAGCTGGGTGTAGTGTTGATACCTCCGGCTGTACCGCTAATGTAGCCTTTATTTCAGTAAGGAGTTCTAGGTATGTTGTACCCAGCAGTAGCGGTATTTTATGCCAATATAGAAGGATAAATTCAGCAGAGCCAGAGAACTCGGCATAGGTACCATAGGAGTAGGAGACATGGTTGTGGTGGAGTTCATAGGCCTATCAGATTCGATGCAGGTGCTACCAATAGCAGCAGTGGTCAGAGCTTTGGATATGGTAGCACAGGATCTGTATCCAGTGCATGTCAGACGTGTGGGAGAGTCCATCAAGGACCGCATTGACATACTTCAGATGCGAACCGTTTGGGCATTATGCCAGAGCATGCCCTTATTCTAGTTTTCAACAACAGTTTCCTCAGTCGTCTTCAGCTAGTGTAGCTCTAGCATCGTTTCAGCCACTACCATTCCAATACCAGAGTGCCTCTCAGTTTGTACCCCAGCAGGGGCGAGGTAGAGGAGGTAGAGGTAGTGGTAGAGAATTTGAGCAGGTTTCCACCAGTCAATAGGGAGGCAGAGGACAAGTTAGAGTCTTCACCCTCACTCAGCAGGATGCTTAGGCATCCAATGTCGTTGTAGTAGGTACACTTCCAGTTTGTTATATGGATGCTAGAGTCTTGATTGATCTGGGTACCACACATTCTTTCGTGTCCCCTGTTTTTGCTTCTAAATCGTGTTGGCAAGTTTCGAGAATGGCAATTCCTTAATCTGTCGCCACACCTCTAACCGATTCGTTGGACACCGATATTCTTCTTCCTGGGTGTCCTCTATTAGTGGAAGGCAGAGAACTGCTAGCAGACTTAGTGTTGCTAGATGTGATGGAGTTTGATGTAATTCTGGGAATGGATTGGTCATCTCAGTACTATGCAGTTATTGATTGTCAGAGTAAAGAGGTGATTTTTAAAATTTCGAATGATGAAGAATTTAAGTTTGTAGGTGACAAGAGTTCTGTACCTCAAAATCTTATCTCCGCTATCACTGCTAGGAAGATGCTGAGGAAGGGTTATCAGGGATATTTGGCAGTGGTCAGGGATACATCTGTGGAGAAGACTTCTGTTTCAGATGTCCTAGTAGCTTATGAGTTCCCAGATGTTTTTCCTGATGAGTTGCCAGGTTTACCACCTCACAGAGAGATTGAGTTATGTATTGACGTGGTTCCTGACACAGCTCCTATTTCGATGCCGCCTTATAGGATGGCTCCTGCAGAGTTAAAGGAGTTAAAGGAGCAGTTGTAAGATTTGTTGGATGAGGGTTTTATTAGACTCAGTGTTTCTCCTTGGGGTGCACCAATCCTGTTTGTTAAGAAGAAGAACGGTACACTCAGACTATGCATTGATTATAGACAGCTGAATAAAGTGACGATTAAGAACAAGTATCCTTTTCCGAGGATAAATGATTTGTTTGATCAGCTTCAGGGTGCACAGTACTTTTCTAAGATTGACTTGAGGTCGGGCTATCATCAGTTGCAGATCAGTGAAGCCGATGTTCCTAAAACAGCATTCCGCACAAGATATGGTCACTACGAGTTTCTGGTGATATCTTTCGGGTTGACTAATGCACCAGCTACTTTTATGGATCTGATGAACAGGGTGTTCAGACCATATGTGGATCAGTTTGTAGTAGTCTTCATTGATGATATACTGGTGTATTCGAAGAGTATAGAGGAGCATGCATATCACTTGAGGACAGTGCTACAGACACTGAGAGAACATCAGTTTTACGCTAAATTCTCGAAGTGCGATTTCTGGATGGAGAGTGTAGCATTCCTTGGACATGTAATGTCTAAGGATGGTATCGAAGTTGATCCACAGAAGATTGAAGTAGTATCTGAATGGCCCAGACCGACGACAATAACTAAGATTCGGAGTTTCTTGGGTTTGGTTAGGAATTATAGGAGATTTGTGCAGGATTTCTCGAGAATTGCAGCTTCTATGGCCCGCCTAACTCAGAAGAATGTGAATTTCGTGTGGGCAGAGGCTTGTGAGAATAGTTTTCAATTACTGAAGGATAAACTGACCACAGCCCCAGTGTTGATTTTGCCAAATGGGGTAGACAAAGTTCACTGTTTATTACGATGCTTCCAGAGTTGGACTAGGTTGTATGTTGATGTAGAATGGTAAGGTAGTAGCTTATGCTTCCAGACAGTTAAAGAAGCATGAATAGAATTATCCTACCCACGACCTAGAAATGGCCACAGTGATCTTTGCTTTCAAGATCTGGAGACATTATTTATATGGGGTGACTTATGAGATCTTCACTGATTATAAGAGCTTGAAGTATATCTTCCAGCAGAGAGACCTGAATTTGAGGCAAAGGAGATGGTTAGAATTCCTGAAAGATTATGACTGCGATATCCTTTATCATCCAAGCAAGGCTAATGTGGTAGCAGATGCCTTGAGTAGAAAATCCTCGGGCAGTCTTACCCACATTAGTGTCGAAAGGAGACCTTTGATCCAAGAGTTGCATAATTTAGTGGATCAAGGTTTGATGATGAAGATAAGCAGATCAGGAGGATTGCTAGCTCAGTTCAGAGTTAGATCAGTGTTGAGGGATAGGATCAAGGCAGCTCAGAGCCGAGATCCTGTTTTGGTGGAGCTTGAGGAGAATGTGCGAGCAGGAAAGTTCACTGATTTACACTAGATGATGAAAGTGTTTTATGGATCAATGGAAGATTATGTGTACCTGATGTGGATAATCTGAGAGAAGAGATCCTAGAAGAAGCACATTATGTAGCTTATAGTGTACATCCATGTGTTACTAAGATGTACCACAGTATTAAGGATCTGTACTGGTTGGATAGAATGAAGAAGGATGTAGCTGATTGTGTTTCTAAATGCTTGACTTGTTAGCAGGTGAAAGCTGAACATCAGAAGCCTTCTGGGAAGCTTCAGCCTCTTCCTATTCCTGAATGGAAATGGGAGAGAATTGCTATGGATTTTGTGGTTGGATTACCTCGTTCTAAGGATGGATACGATTCCATCTGGGTGATTGTGGACAAGTTAACCAAATCAGCTCACTTCCTACCAACTAAAGCTACTTATTTAGTAGCCAAGTTGGCTAAGCTGTATGTTAAGCATATTGTATGCCTACATGTAGTGCCTGTGTCCATTGTATCTGATAGAGGTTCTGTGTTCACCTCACGATTTTGGCAGAAGTTGTAAGAAGCAATGGGCACTAGACTTGACTTCAGTACTACTTTTCACCCTCAAACAGATGGTCAATCTGAGAGGACGATCCAGACATTTGTTGAGGATGTGTGTATTGGATCTTGGAGGTAGTTGGGATGATCATCTACCATTGGTAGAGTTTGCTTACAATAACAGCTACCATAGTAGTATTGAGATGGCACCGTATGAAGCCTTATATGGAAGAAAGTGTAGATCCCCTCTGTGTTGGGATGAGATTGAAGAAAGAGAGTTGACTGGACCTGAGATTATCCAAGATGCAGCAGAGAAAGTTGCTTCGATTAGAAAAAGATTGGAAACTGCAGCTAGCAGACATAAGAGCTATACAGATCCGAAGCACAAGGATGTGGATTTTCAGGTTGGTGACTACGTATTTCTGAAGGTGTCACCGATGAAAGGTGTCATGAGATTTAGAAAGAAAGGAAAATTAGCACCGAGATACATTGGACCTTTCGAGATACTAGAGAGAGTTGGCATGGTTGCATATCGGTTGGCTTTGCCTCCGAATATATCTCAAGTGCATCCAATATTCCATGTCTCGATGCTGAGGAAGTACATTTCAGACCCTTCGCAAGTGTTGCAGCCCCAGAGTATGGAATTGAATGAAGATCTAACGTATGAAGAAGAGCCAGTAGTGATTGTGGATTATCAAATTCGTCAGTTGCAATCGAAGCAGATTCCAATGGTCAAAGTGTTGTGGAGGAGCAACAACATGGAGGAGCACACGTGGGAGACAGAAGCTAACATGCGGGCAGCGTATCCCTATTTGTTTCCTCAATGAATTCTTGTATTCCTTTCTTTTCTTTAAAATTTGAGGACGAATTTCTATAAGGGGGGAAGACTGTTATGACCCGATTTTATGAATTAAATTATAAAATTAAATATTGAGGTGAGTGGATATTGAGAAGGGTGGCTGCGGATCCTCGGTTGACCTAGTGTACTCGGGGCCAGTCTACTTCCTTAAGTTGGACAAATAATTATTTGGAATTATGGAAAAGCCTCTTGGCTAACAATTTACTGTGATCGAGGTTGCGAAATATTAGGGTTCCACACTGATCCTCCACCCAAACTCTTTTATATTAATTATTACATAAATGAATTTTGAGCATCTGTGTTAAATGCGTGTATATTTTATTGTATAAATATGAATATATTATTATATCGATGCTTGAATGCTTGTATTATTAGGGTGCATGTATATATATAATAATAATTCACTTAGTGAGGTCTGACCCCCCCTCAATATTTTTTTCAGGACACTCTACTTCGTCAGACCTCAGTACTAAATCTCTCCGCCGGTTTTCTTCCACCCCGGCTAGATTATGTAAATTTTATATTTGAACTCTAGAAGCTGCAGTAGTAGTACTTGACTGTTGTAGTATTTAATACTATTTTTATAACTGAGATTTATGTTTAAAGAATTGTGTATTGTAATATCTTATTATATGATATGAGATTTCATTTTATTATTAAAGTTTTAATTCTGAGGTATTTTTATTATAAAGTTTAATGAGTTTTATTTTTAAGGCTTGCTACGGGTTCCGGATTACAGAAATTTTCGTTCCCTAGCGCAGGTCATGACTCCGCTGTTTGGGTCATGACAGTTTCTCTCCTCCTTCGCCGGACTGTGCATCATGGTGTCGCCTGCTCTAGCAAGCTCCGGCCTTGCTGTTTATCCCAAATGATTCCTCTCCTCTTGGGTTGATATTCCCCTAAGGTAATTCGTGTTAATAACACCAAATTCGACTTCAATTTTTGAGAATTAGATCTAGGTTTAGTTTTGATATTTTGTGATTTTGAGTTAGAATAATTTAGATTATGTTAAATTGAGTTTAGATTATGGTTGTGGAGGTTAAATGCTTTGCATATATATATTTTTTATATTTTTTTTGAATTTATTTTAATTTTTGGAAATTAATTTGTGAAAATATATTTTTGGGGAAATTTTGTGTAAATTGATTTTAAGTTAATTTTTGGTAAATTATAGTTAAATAGTGTGTTTATTGATGATTTTAATTATTAGGGTGTATAATATAATTTTATTAATTAAATTAGTATTTTTATATATTTTTGTTGATTTTAGATTAATTTCCGGAATTAACATAATTGTATATAATTATTATAGTATTTAAGTAATTGATTGATTTAATTATATTTAGTGTTAGAATATAGTTTTATGAATTTCCGGAATTTTATAGATAATAATTTTAGTATAGATATTATTATGTTAAATAATTATAAATTGTGATTTTTGTATTTTTAAGTAAAATTTTT
>CATIWK010008034.1:0-10944 GCA_949634005.1 Mallotus japonicus | reverse complement strand
TGATTATAATATAAAAATTATTAAATTAAAATAAATCATTTGTATTGAAGTTATTAGATTTTTATCTATATGAATTAAATAATTTTTTGAGTTAATATTAATAGTGAAAGGTACATAATTATTTTAAATTAAAGGATAGTTAAGTCATTTAAACAATTAATAAATTTAAAATGAAGTGTAATTATCAAGAAAATGAATACAAAAATCCTTACCCTATTATTATTATTTATTTATTATTTTTTCCATTCACATTCTCTCCAACAATTGTCAATACTCGTCAAATACTTCTGCAATGAATTCCTTTTTTTTTTTTTTTGTAATTTTTTAATGTAGAATGTAGCATAATATTACTTTTTGTCAACTTTTATGATTTTCTTTGTATATATTAATTTAAAGCAAAGATGGGCGTGATTGTCGCATGTAATTTTTCAACTTAGGCTAAATTGCTAAATTTTTTAATTTAATCTACTAAATTTTAATTAATTTGATTTGATCTTAATATAATTATAATGATAATAAAAAAATTTTAATGACTAATTTAATATAATTATATATATTATATTTTAAATTTAAAATATCATTTAAATAAAAATAATTCATTATCAATCGATTCAGTCGTGCAATTTAAATGATGATTGAAGATAATGTTGCAATCAAAATAAAGTCAAAAAGTCCAATAAAAATTAAAATGGAGGCATAAAGATTCAAACAAAAGTCAAAATTTTTTTGAGGAAAATCTCAACTACTACAACTTAAAGTCAGAATACATATATTTTATGTTTTTGTTCACTAACTCTCTCAGTTTCTATAAGAAAACGTCTGATTATGGATGAAAGGACATTAGATGATGTTAGAGAGAGTACCTGCAATTTCATTCTTCTAATACTATTTTTTTTATTTTTCAGTTTTAGAAAACATATATTCAGATTCTTCTATTCCTCTTTGTTTGACAGTCAAAATTGGCAGTGATTCCTTCACTCACTCCCATCTACAATTTGGAGATGGACAATTTGCTTCTTTTTGCAATTATTTTTTTTTTAAATACTGATTCCTTAATCTAGTGGTAAAATATGAGATTATACTAAGAACCGATAAAAAAAATTTAAAAGAAAAATGATTCTTTTGTTCATTAAAAATTAAGAGTATATTGTGATAAAAAAAATAATAGTACAATTAAAAAATATCAAAATAAAACTTCATTCAAATTATGAAATTTCTTAGTCCTATTTTTTAATCGCGTTAACCGTACACTTTGCTCATTGACTTTAGATATAAATCGATTCTCTGAACTTTAAATGAAATTCAGTGCAAAAATACCAATAGAATTTCACAACAAGGAGATTTACAAACTAGAAATCATAAAGTCCTATTAAGAACCAAGGAATATTCAACAATTTCAATCAAAAAACACAAAAAAGGCAAAAGACATATATCTATTCAATAAAATAAATAAAATAAATAAAATAGAAATAGAAATTTTAAGTATATGAAATTGCTGTAAAAACTGACTGTCAATTTTTTAAATTTCACCAAATATAATGGTATATTTTCTCTAATATTTTTTTCTCTAAATCACTAATATTCAGAATCAACTGAATTTTGACTAATTTAATTCGACCTAAACAGAATTATAAAGACAACAAAAGTCTCCCAACTACTAAAATGTTTTAAAAAAATGAAGTTGCACCATATTTTTTTTTTTTGAGAGAAGTTGCACCATATATTTAAGTTCACAATTGTTCCATTATACACTTTTCATGTGATTTATTTATTTACTGGCTCTAATATGACAATATGTTATAGTTTAACTAATTATGAAGATAATATAATTATTATCATTATTTTTTAATGAAAATAACATTCAATCAGTTCACTAATGATGTTAACTCTAATAATCCACTGTAACGATGAAAAGTGACTATCTTAACCTGCAGGACTTGAGGACAATCAATAGAAATCATGACTTATGATCAAATTGGCATATAATGAACTAATGTCCAGTGCACATTTCACAACAGAACCTTCAATTCATCATAAACCCATAGATAAAATAAATTTGTTTTAATTACTTCCAAACAAAAAGAAAAATATTCTCCACAGAAGGACAATTAAACAGTAAAAATTATCAAATAACTATTGACCAAGAACAAAAATCATCAATGAAAATAAAAGAAATATCCAAACAAAAAGGAAAACCTAAAAAGAACTATCCAAATTGGTCAAAATAAAAATAATGCAAAGACAAACGGTCAAACATAAAATCCAACAACAAAAGGCTTTTTGTTTCTCAAGTGATAATTAAAGCAAAGAAGATAGAGGCTATATATAAATAACAGTGCTAAAACTATAGACCCCATTCATTTTTTTGGTAAAGTTGTTTCGAATTGATTAGCACTTAACAATTAAATGATTATATCAGCAATAATTAAATATTATATTATTATTATTATTATTACAATTAGTATACATATATATACCGGTATCTTCTAATCTACTAGTAGAAAATCTTAACATATTTATAAAAGAAGAGGTTCGAATCCGTACCTCTTTCCCTTCGATTATCAAAAAAAATTAGAATACATATAAGATCTAAGGAGAGAAGAGAGACAAAAATATACAATCCTTAACATACCTCACTAGAATTTAAATATGAAACCTCAGTCTAAACATAAATCCATTATTATTATTATTATTATTATTATTATTATGTACAGAAACCTATTTTTCTTGATTGATAAGATGATAATGACACCCACAATTACTTACTTCAAAAAAAAACCTTTCTATACAGAGCAAAGTGAAATTCTACTTTTTTTTTTTTTTCCCATTATTTCTCTACTGTTCAAAAGCCTGCCTTTTAAATCATTCCCTGTAATTGTCCTTTTTATCTTTTATTGAAATTGAACAACTGCTAGAAATTAATTTCCAAGTGCAAATTTTTCTAGGTTAATTGCCAAAACACTCCACAATTTTTATATTACATATCTTAGTCCCTATTATTATTATTTTTGCATTTGTGACACAGGTCCTCAACATGTAATTGTTAGTAGTTACTATTTTGAAAACCATTTTTGTAAGCTACCACCAAGGATGAGTCTTACAAATCTAGTATGGGAGAGAGGAATTGAATCGAAGTGTTCTTTATCCTAAGAGTAAAGGTTTTTACACTTAAATCAGGTTTAAGTGTTCCCTATTATTTTAGATTAGCAAATATAATTTTTGGATTTTGATGAGATACTCTAAATGAAATTATACTTTTAATTCCTAATATTTAAATTTCAAAGATATATTTTAGTAACTTAGTTATTAAATATAACTATATTTTAGTGAAAAAATTTTAAGATTAAAAAAACATTGTAGTTCCTTAAAATCATGCAAGAGATTTTAAAAAAGCTAATTTTAAAACAGTAGGGAGTGAAGTGTATAATAATTAAACTTCTAGGTGTATATTAGCAATTAACGCATTCATTAAAGAAAAAAATCGGCAATTCTTCGGCTGGTCAAAGTTAAAAAAAATCGCCGACCACCAGTCTTGCCTTGTTTATGTATAGAGATGTGGACCCAGACGGTGACGTGGTGAGATCAGAGTGGGGTAATGAATTGGAGTTTGAAGCAAAAAAAAAAAAGAAGCTAATAAAGGTTGGATCTTTTTCTTTAATAAACAGCAGTACTGTAGTAGTAAGGCACAGTTCTTTCTTTGCACACCTGTGACCTGTCCTGCTACAAAGAACAGCTCTTTCTTAACAAGGACACACACGCACAGGCGTACGCTTGTAGTTGTAGCTTCCATTGTCTCAGCTCCATTATTGAGAGCTAAATAGTTAAGCGAAAGAAGGAAAGATAGAAAGATCTATCTATCTATCCATCTAATGGAGTATGAAAGGATACACAAGGTGCAGGTAATAGTTAAGTTTTTGTTTTTTGAAATGTGTTTTTATGAGAGTTTTCAAAGACCCTTTTCTTGTTTTTGTTTGTTCTTGGTGGTTTCTTTGTGACTTTCAGAGTAATGGGTGTTCTGTTTTTTTTTTTTGGGAGTAGCTTGTTGGTTTTTTTTGAGTAATTGTAATTATCTCTTTTTGTTATTTAAATTTTGCCAATAGTATTGTTCTTGTTGGCACCTGGCTTTGTTCTGATCTGAGTTTTTGAAATGTTTATGATCCGAGTTTTGAGAAGTGTTGTGTTAGTATTTGTTTTTCTTTTTATGCTTAGACAGCTTAGTTGGCTGTTTGAAAAGAATTATCTTTGTTAGCCAGGATTGACTTAATTTTTAGTTATAGTTCTCAGATTATGATATATTATTTAGTGTTGTAGTTTTTTGAGTTTTGTAGATAGTTGGTGTTGAAATTTGAAAAAGGTCAAATTTTCACAGCTATTTCTTTTGTTTTTTCAAATGCTGTGTAGCTGAATTTGAGGAATAGTCTGATAAAAATTTGGAAAAGAAATGATAGTAAAAGATCCTGTTAAGTGTTGATTTATTGATTGTAGACTGGTATAATCTCTCCAACTAAGTTGAGGATGAAGCTCATGGGACCTCACCATGGGAGAAAGAAGGATGGATCAAACAGTAATTCTTCAAGAACATCTCCTTCAAGGCTTGAGGATACTGAATTTGTCAAGAACAGCTTATTAGCCTCCAATGATGAGGAAGGTTGGTATTACTGGGCTTCACCTTGATTTTGATGTCATATTTGATATGTGTATTATATTTGCATAAAAGTGATAGGCAGAAGCTACTAGATACCAACTTAAATCAGTATAGTTTTTCTTTTCTTTAAGTGTTTAGATAGGATTCGGACAGCTGGTGCTCTAAACGATGCATTCTGTTATATGAACTTTGAGTATTTATTATTGAACCACTGTATCCATTTGCAGCTCCCAGCTTAGAACTTCCATCTGTAAGTATACCAGGTGAGGCAGTAGTTGACCCCACCCAAATCGATCAGACATCTTCCCAGCTAAAGGAGACATTGCCAAAGGAAAATGGTAACATGGCTCATCTTAAAATGCAGCAACCCTCAAAGGGTGAAAGTGGCAATTCGAGTGCAGTTCATCTAATGAGATCACAAGAAGATGAGAATCTTGATTATGATAGTAATGCAAGTTCATCGAGCTTTGAGTTTCATAAGGAGCGAACAGCACATAGTCAATTTACAAGATCATTTTCGAGGCCTATGTCATCTAAGTGGAATGATGCAGAGAAATGGATAATGAATAGGCAAAATTTGCAGTCCAATTATTCTAAAAAGAATGCTTTTTATAACCAAGCTAATCGGATACCAGGAGCAAATATGGTGAGGGTTGCTCCAGAATTAGCAAATCATGATCTTAAGTTATCACTTAGCAGAATGGTAGAAACCAAGTGCATAGATTCCTGTCAGCCTGCTTCGCAAATGACATTAGATAAGTTCTCTTTTATTCCCCCTGGAACTCCCTCCATTTCTGGTCAGCCATATGGGGGGAATGTTCTAATTGATCAGTGCACTCAAGGTAAGGATTTAAAGGAAATGGATCAAAGAGAACTGGCAATTACAAGAAGCTCAAGAGAAAACACAACTGGTAAATTTTTTTTTTTAATAACTATTTATTTATTTCTGTTAATGTTTAAGATGAGAACTGCAAAGTGCACTGTTTATTGCCTATATGGTAAAGGACTTGGTCGGAGATAAACAAGAAGGATATCAAAGTTCCTTTATATATGTTTTTGTAGAGATATGCATTCTTCTGTGAGAACTTGGCTTGAAAACAGAGAATTTCTGCTGATGCATGATGACATTTAGGTGTGTTACTTGTGCCTCCCATCTGATCCCCTTTAACTAGACAACAAGAAGGAAGACTTTCATATTCCCATTTCTTAATTTTTTTTCCTGCTCACCCATTGTAACCTTTTTTTAAAAAGGGAATGTGATTTGCATGCTAACACGAGTATTTGTAGGAGTCCTTTAGGTGGTTTGATAATGGATTCTTTATGATAATCATCAAACTTCTAGCTTGTAGGCTTACAGAAAGCATGGAATTTCAAGGGAATAGTTTAATAATAATATATGACACCCACCCTCTTTTAACTCTATCCATTTTCGTTGGGAATGAGAATATGAGATAAAATTCCAGTTCTATTGGAATGATGTGAAGAAGCATTAATTATGAATAATGTTGGTACCTGCCTGATAAAATGGAGATGATAATATGGCTTTGCAGTTCTTCCTGTTATAAGATCCGTCTGCATGAGAGACATGGGAACAGAAATGACCCCCGGTACAAGTCTAGAACCTTCAAGGACAGCTACGCCTGTGGGCGCAACAACTCCTCTCCGCAGCCCAACTTCTTCGATCCCTTCCACTCCTAGAGGAGGAGCACCAGCACCAACACCTACGGAGAATGGCACTGATGATGATACTCAAAGTAACCGTGAAAATGGAAAAAAGGAGTTGACTGAGCAAGAACTGAAATTGAAGACTAGAAAAGAGATTGTAGCCCTAGGTGTCCAGCTTGGCAAAATGAATATTGCTGCTTGGGCAAGTAAAGAAGATCAGGACAAGAATGCATCTTCAGTTGAAAATCCTAATGAGGAAGAGCATGAGAGGATTGAATTTGAAAAACGTGCAGCTGCATGGGAGGAAGTAGAAAAATCTAAACACACAGCAAGGTAGCAATCTTAAGCTTAAGCGTTATGCTCAAAAACATAGAGATGATTTTGATAGGGTTCAAATTTTTTTTTTTTTTTTTATCTTTCTCCTGACAAAAGGCATGTTTGAAACTCTCAGATATAAACGTGAAGAAATCAAAATTCAAGCATGGGAAAGCCAGCAGAAAGCTAAACTAGAAGCACAGATGAGGAGAATAGAGGTATTTAGACGTCCTTTTGATGGTAGCTACTCTTAGGTCAAAAACCAGGCATCAAAGTGGTTTGCAGGGTCACTATAACTTCATAAAAGTAATGATGAACAATTGCCAAGACTTTTTATATAGAGAGCAAATATCCCTATAATTATAATCTCTCTCTCTCTCTCGCTCTCTTTACAGGCCCAAGTCGAACAAATGCGAGCCCATGGTCAAGCAAAGATGGTGAAGAAGATAGCTATGGCAAGGCAAAAATCAGAAGAAAAAAGAGCAGCCGCAGAAGCCAGGAGAAATAGAGATGCAGAAAGAACTGCAGCTCAAAGCGAGTATATTCGACAAACAGGGCGAATGCCATCATCTCATTACATCTGTTGTGGTTGGTTATCATAGAGTTTTTTGACAAAAACGAAAAAACGAAGAAAATCAAATATTCAAGTAGAAGCAAGTTGCTCATATACTCATTGAGCCAAAATGGCATTCTTGTAGTCTGTTTCTTCTTGCAAAATCCATCTTTCTTGAGTGTTTTCTCCTTTGTATCTAATACAGTGATCTTGGTTTGCAAGTCCGTTTGTGAAATGGGGTTTCAACTTCCTCCTCTTATAGTCCTGATTCAAATCAATTTCATCGACACAAGCAGCATGAACCTTAAAATCTATGATGATAAATACTAAAATCAAAATCGTAAGATATGTATATATGTTTTTTTTCATGTTCAAATGTGAGCCTATATGATCCAATATTTATGATTCCTTAAGCAGAAATCATGTTAAAGTCCAGACGAAAACAATTATTTGGGCCTTAAGGGGTGGGTACACTGGTGGGGGATGAGGCAGCAAGCAACGGCAGCAATTCATTCACCCGGCATGATGAGCCTTAAGTATTAAATGGGCTGGTGCTGATAACAAGCTAGACCACCGGCCAAGAAGGTATATATGTTGGGATTTTTACAAAAATACCCGTTTTTAAAGTCAGGTTTTCAGCAAAATATCTATTTTTTGTCAAATATTACACACGTGACATGTATCTAATTTTTATAAAAAATTACACACATGCCCAACTTTCCATCACTTACATTTCCGTACTTTTTTTTTTTTATCCTTTCCGTTTTCCTTCCCATCGTCGCTCCTTGTCTTCAGCTGATCAAGAAGCTACATTTCAATTTCTTAGAAACAAATTTTATCAAACAATTTTTTTTCCTTCTTCAAGTAAGCCAGTTTTAGCATAGCCAGAAATCAAAACATTCCAAAAAGATAAATCCCTTTCACCCATTTCATAAAAAAAGCTTCTGGGCATTCACTAAATCATCACATTTAGCGTACATATCAAGAAGAAGATATAAAAGTAATGAGTTTTTGCTCTTTTCTTTGTATTTTCTTGCCTTTTCTCACCAGCCAAACTGAGGATTGAAAGAAAGAAAATGATTCAAAACAAGACCAGCAATAGTTGAAAGAAAAATTGCCAATAATTGCCAAGCTTGTGGCGTTACTTCAACAGGTTTTGCTCTTTTCATGTTGAATCATTTTTAGGAGAAGATAAGCAAATTGGGGAATGGGTTTTCGAAATAGAGCAAAAATAAGCGATTTTTGGGAGGAAAAGGAGTGAGGTTGAATAGCGGGTAGTGAAACAATGGAACATGCAATGAATTTAGAGATGGGTTTTGTTGACAGTGATCTATGGTGAAGCAAGCAATTGCGAGAAGCAGTAGACAGAGAGAAGGATGATGCTGTGGTGGTAGAGAAGGAGTGAAGTTAAGTTCTCCATTTCTATGAGCCCCCTAAGAGGAGTAAATACAGAGTTTGAATGGGAGATGGAGATAGAGGCAGAGATGAAACTTTGGGAGCTTTGTGGAAGAAGAGAATTACGTTACAGGCGGAAATCACAATGGGCGAATGTTCTGGAATGCGAAATGCATATATACCAACCATCAATTATTTTTTTATTTTTAGGCTAAAGTTGAAGATTTTGATTTGCATATGGTTGGGACAAGTATTGTATAAAAATTATTGTCCCTCGCCATGACAGTACTGTCTGAGATCGGCGACGAGACCTTTTTCGCTGCCACGGTTAGTTTTAGTTTCTTATTTTTCTTGATTTGATTCCGTAATTAATCGGTTTTCTAAAGTTGGACTGGATTGATTGTATGTATCCTTGCTCTTCCCATTCTTTTTCTGGGAGCGTGTACTTGAAGAGGAATCTGAAATTTATGCAGAAAAATAGAACTTTTTGTACTTAGCTGATAAAACAATATGGGGTTGATATCTTTCTGAGTTTATATTGTTGTTAATGTATTTGTTCTTGAACAAATTGTTATAAGTGTATAAAAAGTGCAAATTTGTAAGGAAGTGCTAACTTAGGTTAATTCACTAAGGGCCCACCGGCACATGATCGATTCTTGTTTTATAATTTATTATGATTATGCACATCCAATTCTTTTTATGTTGCTGTGACATGAGTTCGATCAGTCAGGTGCTTTCTTTTTTTCCTTTCTGTTGGTTGTTGTTTCCCCAGTAGCTACCTACTTGGATTTTTTATGTTAAACATTTTCTAAGGTCTAGTGTTTGTAGAATGTTTGTTTTTAACTTTTTCCCATTGGATTTTACTTATCCCTTGAGCTTTTAGTAAAACATGCATTAAAGGTTATATATTTCTGCATTTGGTTTTTTTAACCAAATCTGTCAACTTTTAGTTCACCAATTACTGTACTCAGCTAATTAATCTCAATTGCAGCTGCAGGTATACCTTCAAATGGTGAGGAAAAACACTTCTATAGGCAATGGTTTTAGAGTTGGTTAATATATCTTCATAAGCGCTAATCTTTAATTACTAACAGTATAAAATGTAAAATTTATGTTTACTAACAGCACTATAGAAGAAGTAATTTTGTGGTTTTGAGTGCTCCAAAAGTTGGTGTTGTGTACTGATATAACTTAGTGCTATAAGAAAACAAAGGACTAAGGCTGATGATAATGATAATGTACGTGGTATTCGTGTTTTAGTCAAATAAACATATATAAGCATATTTTATAAATACATATAAACATAAATGTAAAAATTAATAAAATTTATACTTAATTGAGGAGGTAATATAATTAATTAAAAAATTTTGAATATTATTTATTTTAATAATAAATTTATTCGAAATTTATTTATTTTTATTTCATTTATACAATCTTTTTGGAGAGAGAGTTTTTCATTTAATTACATTTTGAATATTATTTGAATATTTTCTGAATATTATTCATATATGTTGAAAGTACAAAATATGTGTTATATCATTATTCAAAATTTGTGAATATTATTCGTATATTTTCTGAATCTTATTCGTTTATGTTGAACATGCAAAACAAGTGTCATATTCATTATTCAACATTTTTTCATATTATTCATATATATTTGGAATCTTATTCGTATATGTTGAAAATGCAAAACAGCTGTCATATTCATTATTCAACCTCTTTGAATATTATCCGAATATTTTCTGAATCTTATTCGTATATCTTGAACATGCAAAACAAATGTCATATTCAATATTCAAAATTTTTGAATATTATCAGTATATTTTCGGAATCTTATTCGTATATGTTGAAAATGCAAAACTGGTGTCATATTCATTATTCAATTGTATATATTTTTGAATATTATCTGTATATTTTCGGAATCTTATTCATATATATTGAAAATGCAAAACAACATAAAAAATAGTATATGATCTGAATATAATAAGTATTTGAAACACAAAAACAGTATATATCAACCTAATATATATAAAAATATACATATTTATATTTCAAAAAAAAATTCTAGGATATTTGAAACTTTAATTATTTATTAAAACTAACATGAGTTTTATAATAGAGCACAGCACCTATATATATTAATGCCCAAAAAAAACTAAAAATAAAAAAATAAGAATAAAAATAAAAATAAGGAAAAATTAAAAAAATTAAAAAATAAGTATAACATAAAATAAGAAAAATAAGCAAAAAATAAAAATAGATAAAAAGAAAGGAAATTAAAAATAAATATAAGGATAAAATAAAAATGAAAAAATAAGGAAAATAAAGAATAAGAAAAAAAATAAAGAACAAAGAAAATAAAAAATAAGGA
>CATIWK010007996.1:0-25654 GCA_949634005.1 Mallotus japonicus | reverse complement strand
CGGGCCCAGGAGGCGATGCCTCCTGGCTAAGGGGCGATCGCCCCTTGGCAAGGAGGCGATTGCCGCCTGGAAGAGGCGGTCGCCTCTTGGGCCCCCACTTGCATGCTGCATTAAATGCATCATTTATGGAGAGAGAAGTGGGTCCCCCAGGCCGAATTCTCTGCTCCAGCACGTAAAACTCCATCTTTTGAGAGAGTTTTGAGTGGAGGAGAAGGGGCTTAGGGAGGGGAGAAAGGCTAGGAAGTGATGGGTTATTGAGGGAGGGCTTTAAGAGAGAAGAGAAGGAAAGAGAGTGGGGGATCTGGATTTTTAGGAGGACTAAGACTAAAAAAAAAAAAGAAGAGAGCTCTCTAGGGAGGAGGAGAACGAACCAGAGGAAGAAGGGGAGAAAGGGAGAGCCTTGAGGAGCTAGAAAAGGGGGTCTTCTTGGAGAAAAGGGAGAAACCAAGTCTAGGAGTCAATTCTCAAGAGAGAAGAAGGTGATCACTTGCATCAGAGTTAAGATCAAAGCTCTCATTCAATCTCTGATGGCAAATCATTTTGATAAAAGCTTCATTTAGTAAATTTCTTCACTTGTTCTTTATATATCAAAGCATCAAGTGTTAGTTTATTCATTTCTTGAAATTCTTGCTATAACATGATATAAATGTAATTTTTATGTGATATAGCGTGTTTATGATGTGATTTTTTAGAGTTTTAGGTTGTTATAGAGTGCTGAATCCATGCATGTTTAGGTTGCTTAGAGTAGAAGTAAGTTTGTTAGTTTGCTGAGTCAGATTCGCCCTGTGGAGGAGGCGATCTCCTCTCCTCAAGAGGCGATCACCGCCTAAGGAGACTGATCCGCCTCTTGAGGAGGTGAACGCCTCCTAAAGGGGCGGTCACCCCTTGATCACCAGGCGATCGCCACTTGAACAGGGCGATGGTTGCCCTGCTCCGCCTCCATGATTGGTCCTCGCATGCCCTTGTTGTGTTTTCTAATGCCATGTTTCCTGTATACGCTTTGAATGTTTTAATCTTTATTCTATGATGTCTGATGTACGTGTTTGTGCGTGTTTTCATTAACTTCTTGTGTTATGTGAGTATGTGAGTCTTTTTTTTGTGTGCTTCGTTTATGTGTATGTGTATCGTTTGAACTCTTGTTCGTGTTTATCGCTTGTGAGCTAATCAACCAAGTTCCCGGTTTGTGGGAAAGGGCGAACATTTGTCTTGCAGGAATTCGTAAGAGTGATTCGTGAATCACTAAGTGTGTATATTTGTATTAATTAGTTTTTGAGAGGTTTAATTAGTTAATTGTTTATTTCAAGTGATGTAATTCCTAATCCCTTTCCCGTTTATTTGGAATGCATGATTGTGTATTGAGTTTACTTTTATGAGCAACGGGACTAATATGCATGAACACGGATAATGTGCAAACCTGAAATTAATGTAAAATTGAACCATTGAATGAAGGCAATCCAAATCGCATGTTAATAAAGAAACAATCGAATAATCAAAAGATAATAAACAATGAACACAAACGGAAGTCGATCGCAAGATCGGGTGGACATTCAAACATCCGAACCCGTTTCCGAACCCGTTCTCTGATGACGACTTCTAGAAACCTCCGTGGAATCCAGTTGCTGTAAAAGTATGTCCCGGATTTCACCCAGGTGGCGACTCCATCTCCGAGTAGGCTTTTTAGACCTATATCGCCAACATTTGGGTGCGCGCTAAAACCCGCCGCCTACAGTATCATTGTGTGAGTGAAAAATAGAGGCCCTTTTTTTGGAGTAACAAAGAGTGACAGAAGGTGCAACTGTGAGCTTAAGGCGTTAATGAAGGAGAGGCACACATGTAAATATTTTTATTATTTTAGGGTACACGTGTAAATTAAAAAAACAAAGTGAAATATTTTTGTTGACGAGATATATTTTGAGGCAGTATATATATATATATATGTTTTTGAACAACTAGATCAAGTGGTTAAATTTCAACACCACAAGGGGAAGAGATAGGAGGGTAGGGGGTTCGATCTCTGTTTTTCTCAATATATTATCCACACATTTTACCACTTGAACTACTTTTGATTAAGTCTTTCATATTTCTGCCCTCTTTTTGAGGTATTTGGATTCAAATTGGATTGGATTGGCTGAAAGTTGTGAAGCTTTTCTTCATTTGTGTAATGGAAATCTAGTGAGCGACTTATGGGCTCTCTAGAAATTTAAAACTATGCCCAATTGATAGTTGGAAATACCACCTCCAACTCCAAAGTAAAATTTAATTACACTTTTACCCAGGAGAACTTGGCATGATGTAATGGCCAAGTCTCTTAAAGCATTCAAAGAATTCAAGTTTTAGTCCCCCTTTCTCCTCTTCCATTGTACTGTGATTAAAAAAAAATATTATTTACAAATTTTTTAGGGTAAAATATTCGTCAATTTTTCTAGTAGAAATTTTTTCGTCACGTAAAAAAAGATGGTATAAATTATTATGATGCACAATGTTAATGTCTTTAAAAGAAGGCATACCTTATACATTTGCCAAGGAAAATATTCACTAATTTCAAAGATCATCAAGAAATGCATTATTTTTATTATTATTTATGAATTGATATATATAAAATTGATTTCCTTCGAGTGCACTACTCCTCTTCGTAAATCATTAAATTGACATTATCTACAATTGTAATTCGCATAGTCCAGCTGAAATTCGCATCATTTTTTTTCTGTCTTGAAAACATATTTTATCTACCTCAAAAAAAAAAAAAAAAAAAAAAAAGATTGGTAATAATGAAGTGAAATGATTATTGGTAATAGTAGAAGGCCTGGTGGGCCTCCCCCCTAAAATATATGTATAAAATGCAAAGGGACATTTGATAGTCTACTGCAGCATACCATAAATAAGGGGTGAATTAGCAGGGAATTCAATTTCAGTTTCAGCATGGAATGGTCATTAAAAGGAAGAAGGAACACAACATTATCACCTATGTTCCACCTTCAACTACAATTGCTTCTGAAGCCCTTCAAAGGAACAACTTTAGCTAAAAGCAAGAAAAGAAGAGCAAGGTAAGCTTCATCAACTTCTTATTATGTGTTTAGCTTTTGTATGGATTTTCAAATTCTGCAGAAACCCACAGTACAGCTGAAAATGCTCTTCATGCATGGCAACTCTTGTGATGCCTTTAAATTCATGCCCGTCATTTAAAGCTCACAACAACACCATGATTAGTCCACTGTCCAGAATCCACCTAGTAAATAGCCCTTATCTTCTTTTACTACCCTTATCTCCAACTACTTACTCCCCACACACACCAACACACTGTTGCATGCATGTGCAATAAATTCAAAGAATCAAATTCTTTGTTTAAATTTCACAGCAATTTACTTCAAACAAAGTCATTGTGTAATAATTTAGGCTTCAAGTTGCAATCTATGATTGCTAAAAGGAGGTTTGAGTAAGTATTAATCACAAGAAACAAAGGTCTAATCTCACCTTTTCCCTCCCTTGATTGATTGAATATTAATCTTTAATTCAGTGAGTCTATAAAAGTGTATAGCTTCTCTGAGGTATCAAACCCCACATCAGAAAATCCTGAAAAAAAGATGATACTCTTCCCTACAATACAAAGAGTTCTTTCCTCTGTCTCTTTCCTACACATCTAACTTCACATAAGCCAAATGACATTCACATGTCTTTGTTTCTTGTGTAAATGATAAAAATCCCTTCAGCTTTTGCTTACAGTTGGATCTCCACCAACTTCCCTGCTGCTTATCCACAAAACAAGAACTCATCTTCTACTATATCATAATCTTTTTGATTGGGATTGCTAAAATCCAACTGTTCATAGAGGCCCCTATCTAAAGTTCTTCTTTCTCCATTTTTCTTATACATTCTGCTGCTATGAATCCAGTAATTCTCTTCATTCTCTCATCTTTATTTATCAAATCTATATCTTCAAAAGTTGAGCCACCCAAAACCAATGCACATATCACTGTAATGGGTTTTGTCTATTGTGACATCTGCTCCAACAACAGCTTCACCAGACACAGCTACTTCTTACCAGGTGACTAATCTACAACAACCCACAAACTGTTTCAAGATTTAATAATCTTTTCATGGAGCTCTTGGCAATATACTTGAGTTAATGGTTTTTGATGTGCATAAACTGTCCATGCAGGTGCAGAGGTTAAAATAGACTGCAAGTTCAAAGCAAGCTCACCAAAAGTCAAAGAACAAGTATCATTCTCAGTAAACAGAACCACAAATAGGTATGGAGTTTACAAGTTGGAAATACCGTCTGTTGATGGGATGAAATGTGCAGAAGCGGCCATTGAATCATCCTGTGAGGCAACTTTAATGTGGAGTTCATCAAAAACATGCAATGTTCCTGGGTACAAATCCACATCAGATCAGATATCAATCAAAGCCAAACAAGCTAATCTCTGCATCTATAGCCTCAATGCGATGAATTTCAGACCATCCAAGACCGACCTTACATTATGTGGAAACTAAGAAGAAGAAGATTTCTCAAGTTCTCTCCACTTTATATCACCTAAATATGGCTTTCTTTTGTCTAATGTTCACATTTTCTCTTTAATTGGACTACCCTTCTGTTCCTTCAATACAATTCCTCAAAATAAGTAAGATCTCCATTGCTACATATTCTACCAAGTTCCTCACCATTTCCTAGCCTGCACCCTATCCCAGACATGCAGTCTCTTGGAAGCTTATTATAATTGTTTTTCTTTTGTTCATTATTTTGTGAACTTTAAAGTTCAGGTCAGTTGTGGTTATAAACTTCTCTGGTCCTCTGTGTGCATGTGTGTGTTATTGTGTATGTCTCCTTTTGTAGATTTAAATTAAATTAAACCTTTGCCAGAATGTAAAAAGCATGGGCATCAATTTTAATCATTTTGGAAATCAAACAAATCTTATTGCAACATATTATGTCAAAAAATTCCATAAAACTTGTCAGACTCAGACAAAACCCTCGACAGTAGGAGAATCATCAGAAACACCTGGCATCTAGTGACTAAAACTTGAGTTCATGTTGCTAATAAAATATGCACACCAAGTCCTTACAATAATACTATTAATATTACTGCAGACAAGTACAAACTTTGAGACATTTGATGGACTGCAAGTGTTTAATAAAATTTGAAACAATGGCCTTAAGGTGTAAATTTTAAACTGGAGAATAGAAATATAATGAAATTTTAGTGGTTAGAAATTACTCAATTCAGCTAAACTTTAATCCCAAACTAATTAAGGTCACCTATATGTATCATTTTGCTCCATCCCACCTGGTTTAAGACCACCTCTTAGTAATTTCCAAAAAAAAAAAAGACCACCTCTTAGTAAAGATCTAAAGCTGCTCCAGTTATGTCATCCAAGTCTAACCATCACTTTCCTTTTTCTTGTAGCTTCAATATGCTCCAACATTCAGATTAGTTCATATTTTGATCAATGATGCATATGTTCCATCCTGGCATTTGAGCAATTTATCTTAGCTGCTACTTTAACAGTTAAAGACTATAGCGTATGTCCAAATCATCTCAATATCTCCTCTCAATTTTTCTTTAACGTGTCCATACTCATATTTCCACAAATCTACCTTTTTCTTTTTTGATAAGATCACAAATCCACTTTAGCATTGTCATATTTGCTACTTTAGCAGGTATGGACTAAAGTGTGGTATATGATTAGACCCCTATATATCAAAATCAAGGACTTTCCCTTTGTTAGCAACTCAGGGCATCTGAACTGCATAATTTCTAAAATAAGAATGAGACAGCGCAAATGTGAATTACACTAACTTTTAGGCAGCCTATAGTAATTTTCATGAATGCTTAATCTTCAACTCCATTTAATCTGATCAAAAGGGTGTAGAGCCAAATCCATTGGAGAAAAAGACGAGGGAAATTAAATAATAAGTAAAACTTTAGATAGCTGATAATGCAAGCAATTTTCATTAAATTTTTTTTTTTTCTGGATACAGTATGCCACTTAAAGATCCAGCCTGACAAGCAATATAGTGTCAGTAAAACAATGCCTTTTTTTTTTATCTGATCATTAAAACATGCTGAGAAAACAGTGTAATTACAGCTGAAAACATTTCAGCTATATGTAATAGCCATGAATTCTGGTCACACCAGCATCACCTGTGTGGATGTCATTGTCATTGTGAGGACATCCACTGTGTAAATAAATAAGTAGAGAACTAGAGACATTTAGATGCATGCAAGCAAATCAGGACAAAAGAAACCATATTATAGTCTTTTTGTCTCTATGTCTCTTGGACTCATTAGCAGTCCAGTCAGCAGAACCCAAATGCATTCAACAAGGATTCAAGGAACAAATATTTAGTTCTAGAACACATCTACAAAATAAGAAAATGCCAATTACGACCAGTGAATTATAGATTTTGCAACCAGCATGAACACTGAAGCCATCATGCCAAATAAGAAGAAGTCAGACGGGTATGCATGTGACCATCCAAAAGCGACAGCCATATGCAAGTCATGTGACTTCTCAGCAATGGCAAACAAATAATAGTCTGCATGTTGAAGCCTTCTGCACTGTATTATCACTTGTTTCCAGAACTCACAAGAATTGGGTACTCACAAAAATATAAGGTAAGATTTATAAGTTAAATGATCAGAGCCAAATTAATTTCATAGCAACAAGTTTGAAGAAAGAAGAAGGATGGTGTTTATTTCCTCTCTTTGCTTTATACTCCATTTACTCCTGCCCCAAAAAGAATTAGTATCCTAAGGACTGAATTAACAAAGTAGTTGGCAAATTCCTATCTCCCAGCCTACAATTTTGCAGCATATTACCTCCATCAACAGGGTAAGCAAACTGATTCATTAGTCGCACCAGGGAAAAAACATAAGTCAATTCAACATGCTCATAGTTATTTATATCAAATTATCATCAGCAGGTCATGTGATTTTTTTTTTTTTGGTTGCTAACTAGTCATTATTTTTGTTCATGTAGAGATTCAATGCACCCAAAATCTTCCATTTCCATAATAAAAAACCATTAAAATACTAGTTCTATATATAGCAAATAGCAGGAATATTGTTTCACATGGGTTTTCCCAGGGGTTTTAGTCCTGTCAGAGATAGAGGAAACAAAAAAGAAAAAAACTTCATATTCTACTCCACTTGGTCTCCTGGAGATTACATAATTCATAGAGAAAGTGCAAATTACTACAGAAAACAACAAATTAATCACCCCCATGAGTGCAAAAACTAACACAACTCCTAATTCTAACACACGTTTAACGATGGTAAAAATTAAAACTTCAAGTACATGAAAAGTTTGAAGTAAAGATGCAAGCTTTGAAATTCAAATCAAAGAAAGACCCAATTTAAGGAAGAGCTAAAAATGCAAAATCCACAAATGTAATTGCTGATAATTCCTAAAATTAATTATTAATTTGATGCAACTGAAGCTTTATACGCCACGATAACAGTGTGAGTGTGTGTGGGCAACCGCTGACCTGAGCAAAGCAACAAATTTTTCAACTCTTCTTTGCATTTTCTTTGCTGTCATTTCATTCGCTCTGCTCTGCGCTACTCCCAGTCCCAGTTTTGACCAGAGATGATGAGGAAACATATACGGCGCAAACGGCACTGTCTTTGTTGCAAGCAGTCACCTATCTGTCTTTTTTATTTTATTTTATTTTTAAAATTTATTTTGTTAAGCTTAAAAAAAAAAAAAAAGAGGTCTTCCAATGTAATGTTTAATTTATTTTTTTGGAAGCTGAGGAAATTTTTTTTACTATCAGTGTGATTTGATGTAAATAATTTTTTTAACTAAATTTAAGATTTTTTAGTTTAATTTTTCTTTAGGTGTTGTTAAACATTTGATAAGATCACATTTTTAATTAAATGTATGAAATTTATAAAATTTATGATATATATTCAGTGTTTGAGAAAGATTTTGAATTGAAGGGCATAATTATTTTCTAGTTTTGACTTTTTAATATATAATTGAGAATTTAATGCACACTAAATTATCAATAGTTCATATAAAAATAAAAAATAAAAGGTAATGATCAAATAGTTATTGTTGTCTATTTGTATAATTATTTTTATCTTATTTAAAAAGAAAGAACTGCTCTTTATTATATAGTTTATTAGTATTTAAATTATATGTCCTTTATGTTCTTTTAAAAAAAAAAGTGAAAGGTAATGTGGTGGTGACATTCAATTAACAACATCAAATGGCTACAAATGAAATGTTACCAATACAAATTTTTCAATAGACAACTTCACAAAAGTATATAAATTACAAAAGAAATGAATTTTTTTTTTTTGGACTGCGGGTGTGCAATAATTTTGCTTAGCAGACCATAAACAAAGACCATGCATAACAAACACAATCATAAATAAACATAAAAACAAACATTATAACAATATTAAAGATGAACAATTTCAAGTTTCTTCAAATCTTCATCAATTCTTGGAAGATGTTCATGGCAGAAGCAGGCAACCCCAGAAGCACATTTACGTTCTTTCTGTGTTGACCATGTGATAAAAACAATATCACTTCTTTCTCTGGCAATGCAACTGGTCCAGACAGAATTGGCTCTCCCCATCCGAAGTCTGTAGTGTGAAATGATAGCCTAGACCATGTTGTTATCAGCAGAGTTGAAGTTAATGATGGCCTAGCTCTTGTCACTTCAAAATAATCTATAGCTGATCTCATGTAACTATCTGTTACCATTTTAATTGCATCCTGAACTAGTCCAACTCCATATGACAATGGTTTCTCTAGTAGTTCACCTGCTTCGCCTATTGAATTTGTTAACACAATGCCATTGCCAAAGTACCCTTTTGGCAATGGTGGATTGAATTTAGGCCTCCCATCAACTGCAAATAGAAGCTTTGTTTGTTGTTCAGGTAGCATCTTTAGTGCCTTGGTTCGAGCTCTCCATACGAATGCTGATAGGCTCTCAAAAGTAGTGCACTTGTCAAGAACTCCATCTTCTAATGCTTTCATTTTTATGTTTTCAAGCATTTCAGGATTGAAACAGAATGAGCTATAGATCATTTCATCTTCTTTGTAAAGGTTATTGGTGTTAGACTTGTCTTCTATCTCAGCAAATTCTTGGTGAAGATGCTCTATATTTGGTGGATTCCTGGCTTTGAGTATGCTTCTGTCTATAAATGGAGGAACAGAAAGTGGTAACCCTCTAGCCGTTTCTCCCCACGAGTTCACAAACTCCATTGCACCAATTCCATCAAACATGCAATGATTCATGCACAGTCCAAGCGCAAATCCTCCACATTTGAACTTGGTCACCTACAAGAACACAAATTAGCCAATGAGCTTTATTCTAGTTGTCTCCAGGACTGTGAGGTTACGATTCTGAACCTAGTCGGAGCCCAATTAATCAAGATAAATAAAGAAAAAATAACATATTTAAGTAAATATCAAGTCAACAGAAAAACTTGTAGCATGAAAAAGATTATTTGGATGTCGAAAACCTGAGCCACAAGAGGAGGCATTTGCAATATATTTTTTGCATCGGGAATGTCATAAACAAGCTTTCCAAGAGCATCAGGATCAGGCTTTGTAATGTCACCAATCTCTTCCATTGCACAGTTAGCCTCAGCCTCAACAAAAACAGCACCTTCTCCAGTGCAATTTATGATCAGCTTTCCTTCAGAGCTGATCGTTAGACGGCCAGCAAGAGGGTAGTAATGAACAAGAACTTTTTTCAAGGCATTCCTGAGAACTTGTGCAGTAGATTCATTCCCTTTCTCATCTGATCTGAAGCAGTAGACGGTGCGGACAATCACTGCAATGTTCTGATCAAGATTAGAGAGGAAGTAGAGGCCTTTCTCTGTGTCCTTTTCAGGAGCAACAAGAGTAGGCTCCCCTTGTTTAACAACTAGCTGAAGCGCATTGCCATTAGAGTTCTCCATTGCTGTACAAGTTTCAGGACACTTTTCTAGCTCCGCACCCTGAACAGAGAAAAAAATCCAAGAAATTAAAGAAAACATAGAACATAGCTTGTACATGCATAGAGTTTTAAAGTGTCAATGCAAAATTTATTGATTGAAAGAGAAGAGAACAAACTAACCATGTGATCAGCAACTGGAGTAACTTAACAAATGCCCACAAAAATCCAAGTTCTGTAACCGAAAAAAATGATGTTTGTGTTTAAAAACCTGAAATCAGTCACGGGTTTTGAATTGGCAGTGGTAAGATGTGTAACTAATGGTGTGCTTTATATGGAAACAGGTTGACACATCAAAGCTGATTTGCTTAAAGAAGAAACAGACAGATGTCTTTGTTTAATTGGAGAGATGCTACCTGCTAGTGCCTAGTGCCAGAGATATTTTAGCAATTTTTGTTGAATTTCTTGTTTAGAGTTTCAGAATTTTTTTTCTTTTTAATGTGGAGGGAAGATGAATTAAGTATCGATGGACTATATAATAAGCAAAATAGATGAAAAATAATTTCATAAATTAATAAGGGTAGAATACGAAACTGCATTTTTTTAATATTTTAGGAAAAAAATATACCAAAAAATAATTCTTTCACCAATAGAATTTCAGAAGCTTCTGATCATGATCCTGTATTATTTTTCTTACAATAATTTTCAGTTTATTTTTGTCATCATGGTAGGCGACTGATCAAGATGGTGTTCTATTCAATGTGTGGGCTGCGTTTGGTGAAGTTGGCATCCCAAATTTACTTGCTTGATTCTGTTCATATTAAATTGTAGCTTATCATTACCACATTCGTTGTTGAAATTAATAAACTTGAAAAGTGTAAGCATATCTTTAATTAACGATAGAGTACGCAGGCAGTGCATTGAGGAGGCAGTTTGTTTACCAAATTCGTTGGGATGTTCAATCAACCATTGTTTTCTATTAATGAAACCATATCATTAGGTCAACAACAAATCATATATCCTAATACACTATTTTAGAGTTGAGCTGATGCTTTTCTTTCTATATTAGGAAACCCCTCCAAAGAATTCGGCTAACTCAACTTTTCAATTCATCAATCGTCACCAATGCCCTTTTTTTTTTTTTGACAATAGACATATGTTAGTGTGTTAGATTAGAAGAGATGAGGAGGATGGGGTTTGACCCACACCCTATACACTTTTTGATAAGTACTAAACCAACAAGACAAGTGTGTCTTGTTACCGATGCCCATTATTTCGTCATTTTATAGCCTACTTTATACCAACTTTAGGCATATTACGACTGATTCGCAGTGTGTTTTTTTTTATACTTTTTTTTTTCACACATGCCGCGTTGTTAGTTTGCCCTTATAGGAGCTACGACTAAAATTAACTTTTAGCATTGTCGCCAATCGAACCGCAGGTTCCTCAGTCTAGACCCCCGTCTGCCTTATATCGATCTTTAAAAGCACATTCTTTTTTTTTCATTTATTCAGTTTATACATTTAAAAATTTTCTTCCAGACATAAGAGTAACACCGGCTTATACATTTAAAAATTTTCTAATTGTTAACTATAAGAATTGAACCGCAGGTAATAAATAGCGTAATAAATAAGGCTGGGAATAAATCCAATTACCTTTCCATCGATTTACAATTTATAATTTTCTATTGGAACATCAGATTATGAAAAATAATAATTTAGCAAAGAAATTTGAAAAATGAAATATGTTTTCTTTAAACGTGTGCTCTCAAGCTAACTGGCATACTCAAGAATTCAGAAGTCCATATCAAATTGCAAAAATAGTGTTAAAATCAGCTCAAGGCTCATGCTTCTACTAAAATAGAGAGATGGTTTCCATTTCATGAAAGTGTGGGTGTACTTAATGTCTTTTCTTCCTTTTTTTTTTAACCTGGTCATAAGAATAGAACACCATGAAGCTCCTGCCAGTGGCTGCCAATGTTTGACATCATGGGCTATCGATTTTTGCAGGACAGAAGAGATACACAAGACAGCTCAAGGACGAACACCAGTCTCTTTTAGTAGATCAGATAATAAGATAATAAGGCCTAACTGCACTTGTTTAGACAAGCAATTCCTTCTTCAAGATAATCCTCTCTGCTAATCCAGAACTCTGGGGCGTCCTGCATGGTTTTCCATTATAAAAAGATGTATTTCATGAATTAATGATTATAAAAAAAAAGTTGGAAGAAGATGAACTGTCTTGAGTAGATGGCCACAGGATATTTACCTTCATAATTCCAGCAAGAACTGCACCTCCAAGGTAGACCATATGCTTTCTTCGTGGCGGATCTTCAATTCTCAATCGCAGCTTCTGTTTTATAATAGATGGATAATAAGAGAAAACACGGAGATAGGCTGAACTCACGGCTACAAGAATAATATAAATTATTCCAACTTCGTCTCCCTATAATTACTGCAGCCCCTTCTATATGCTCTTATAACAAATAATTATATTGTTCTCAACAGTAGTCTCAAATAATTTGATTAAAAAAAATACAGAAAACAGAACTGTTTCCCAAATAATTTGATAAAACATGGTGCATGTGGTAATTATCTCATTTTCTATTATGAGGGGACTTAGAACTTACCTTCAGCCCATCTTTGTTCCCCTTTAGAACAACTTCAAGATAGCGATCAAGTATTTCTTTCTCCAGGCTGAACCAATACATAAAATAAAATGGTTTCTAGTTGTTGACATTGCATAAATAAAAAAAACAACAAATGATTACATAGAAAATGATAGAGGCCACTAAGTCCACATTTCATAAAGGGCATGAGAGGTTCTATGTTTCCTGAAATCCTCAAATATTGTGTCTCATACATAAAGAGAAACCAGAAGAATGTAAATAACATTGCATTGTTCCTCCACTCAAATCATTTGTAGCCAAATCAATAATGTTAGACAGACATAGCTAATCATCCCACAAATTCCCAGCCATAAGTGCATCAAAATATGTAGATATGCAAAACTGAAATTAATGTATTCTAATACTTCTCATGCAATATGAATCTACATTGCCCATATAAAAATTACTATAACGAAGTAAATATTGTCTAAGAAAAAAATTCAGCCCACAAGACAAAAATAAGTCAGAAATATTACCGACTAGGTAATCCAGGATACATGGTGCTCCCTCCACTTAAAACGATATGCTGGTACAACTGGAGAATGTAAACCAAATTGGCATTAAATTTCATAGCGGGGAGACTACATGCAATATCTATAGGATGGCAACAGTTAGTGTCCACAGTTGTCAGTGATTCACTCTAGGGCTACAGCTTATTCATAGATAAAAAATTCTAATGCAAATTAACATCTCCATTATGGCCATTATATCCTACCAAACCAAAAAGCATCTACAACATGGTTACCAGATGTCTCGCAGTATACACGCTTGTAGGTCTTTTTACTTGGACAAAGTAACAACTGTTGTTGTGCTTTTTGGTTTTTCCTGCATGCATGCTCCATCTTCATTTGCATCCTCTAAAATCTGACTCATGAATTATATCATGACACATTTCTAATACTTTTTTTATTTCTAAAATAAGGCTACTGAAATATGGCACATGGGTATCTTATATCAAAATCAAACCACTAAGGAGTTGTTTGGTTCATACTCCGAAATCGGAATCGGAGTGAAGGGGAATCGGAAATGGAATGAAAATTTTAACAAAATGTTTAGTTTACAAAAGAATCAGGATCGAAATCAGTTTCAATATTATCTAAATATGAAAATATACTAAATAATTATTTTTATTAAATTATTTATTTTATTTCATTGCTTCAAAAAAATATATTCTATTTTATAAACTCTAATAATATATGACAATATTTAAATGTTTGACCAATTTATAACTAGTTTAACTTGATTTTCATAGAATGAGAATTCATTCCTTTCCCCCATAAAGGGAATGCGTGATTCCCATTGATGGGGGAATGCGTTGTCATTCTCATGTAAAATATTAATCAACCAAACACTAAGCATCGGAATCACTAATCCTGATTCTGATTATGATTCTCAATTTACAAACGACCCCTAAAGTAATAGTTTGAACTACATAAAAAGAACTTCTCCACCTTGGCTCACCAAAACAAAAAAAAACAAAAACAAAATTTAAATCAATGATTATGTATAATGGAAGTACAGAATGATTGGAGTACCATCATTCGGTTGTCAATATCCATTTCCTGGATGCAGCGAAAAACCATGTCAGCCATTCCATCACCTTCAACGTCTATTAGTTCCTGAAATAGGGAACCATCTTACAAATTTCAGAATCTGCAATCTACTCACAGGTTGTTCTAATTGCATGGCCTCATACAGCTCCAATGTGGTCTAAGAAACTAAAAGTGATCTAGTGCTCTGTTTATTTAAAGATGTTGAGCCACACTTTTAAATCAATTTAACAGCCACATAAACTGAAGTTGCATCTCAGAAACCTATCATGAGCATGTTGAGAACATGAAGATAAAGAAAATAAATGATCAACAATACTCCGACGAATGCTAACACCGCACTAGACAATACAATTATATCTGCATTATACCATTTCCATTAAGAATTTATATACAGGCTTGAACATGGCAATAAATAAGACCGAGTCTTACCGGTGTAAAAAGAGCCTCAGGTGCCTGGAACCTCTCAGTTCCTACTTTTATTACTCTTCCATCTGGCAGCTGATTGATAGAACACTTGTGAGTATATTGTCATGTAATCGACTATTAGATGTTTAAAATAAATGAAGCAACACCGAACTAAAAACCCTGAAGTACAATATAATCGTATGCTTGCATCATATGAATATAATAAATGAACCAGGCAAGAAGAGCAGATGACTGCAATGTTGGGATTATAATGTAAATGATTGATACATTCAACTAAAGGCAAACAGATATGGAGGACCAAACAGGTCATACTGATGACACAAGTTGTGTCATCAATATGCCAAGCAAGGAACACAGACGTGGGAAGGACTCAACAGGATATATTGATGACACAAGAAAGGAACAATACAAAAGCCAATGAATGAGAAAAAATGCAATTTTGAACCCTATTCATTTCTTAAATCTCCAGCAAACCCATGAAAATAGATATAACAAGTCTGACCATTAAGCAGAAACAAAACAAACGAAAAATTCTACAAGAAACTTACAGTGTAGTTTTTAACAAGGATTGTAGTCTCAAGTCCCAATTGATACTCCCTCTTGTAATCATAGCTGGAGGAAAATGAAATTGAAATCCAGTCAGATATAGATATATCAAAATTTTTCACTATATATTACTGCATAACAGATTGTCAGTTCACCTTATATAGCAGAGCTTTTCTTTGATTTCCCTGACTGTCTCAAAATCAGCAGTCCTATTCATGGCATACCTACAGTAAACAGTTTTGCTCAGTTAAAGGAGATAAAAAATCTAAAGAGCGAAACTATTGTTAACCATATTGTCACATAAAAAATTGGCCCTCACCCTCTCCTTGATAGTAAATCAACCAGATAGGACGTAATGTGCCGGCCAGCTACATTCATTCGCTTAGTCAAATGAGGAAATGAGTAGCCATCAACAACAGGAACCTAGGGAGAAAAAGCAAGTATATGTGCTTAAGGAACTTCACAAGTTTTATCTCAGCAATGAAGCTGGCCTTAATCCTGAAACAGTGTAAAAAAGGTTCTTGAGTCACTTACCACATGAGTTACGCCATCACCAGAGTCAATTACTAATCCTGTCAGTAAACCTGTAAAATTCATAAAAATGCTGAAGCACATCAACCAAGAGTAGGACAAATAAAAAGGAATAAATGAACCATCTTCATTCTTCAAGCAAAAGAGAGATATAATACAACTGTTTTCTAAGATTCAAAAGGTGGTTTTCCAATTCTCCAACGCATTATAAAGACAAAATGTCAACCAATAAATTGTAAACCTTCAATTATCTCCACAAGCACCTTGGGCATACAGCGTTAAAACAGCTTGGATCTGAATGAATACACCGGCAAAGTTATATTTCTCGAACATGGTCTCAACCTGTATTGACAAGTCAAAGTCGAACACACACACACACACAAAAGAGAGATTATGACGGAAATAAGAATTAAAGAAATGGGGAAAACATTACCTAACAGCACTAATAAGAAATTGGATGACAAACCATTTTTTCCCGATTTCTCGAGGGATTAAGAGGTGGGTCAGTGAGCAAAATCTTACATTCTGTTGGGTCTATCTGTTAAAATAGAAGAAGGGACAAAGTTATTCGCGAAACAATGAAGTTATACAAAGCAGCAAAAGCCCCATCAAACAACATAGAGATCCACAAAAATTTTAAAAAGAAAAGAAAAGATATTAACTTTGAGTTCATTGAAAAAAGCATGGTCCCAAACATGACCCATGTCATCCCAGTTCTGAACTATTCCATTGTTAACAGGATAAGTTACATCAAGTTGATTCCTCAACTCAGCACAAGCTTCTCCAACAACAATATCCTAATTGAAAATGACAAAAATAACGAAGCAATTACAACCATTGAACAACAACCAAAAAAGAAGGAAAACTTAGCTTGATTGTTCTAAAAATAGACATGTCCATAAACAATTTAATGAGCTGAAAGCCCAATAAAATTGCAATCACAATTCACCTTCAATTGTTCTTCCATAAGTGATTCTTCGTAGCGTAGCATGGGCCTTCCTACTACACAAGGGAACACAGAGGTTGGAAAATTCTCTCCAGCAAATCCACACTTCACATACTGCATTGAACAGAAATCATATTAACAAAGCGTGCTCCCAAAGTAATTGAGAAAAAAAAAAAAGCATAAGAATTCAATTTAATTCAAATCTATTTCCTCAAATTGCCAGTTGCAAAGCACGTAGTTGCCAGAATTCAATTCATTATATGTATATATTTGCGAGAATTGAAATGCCATTGAATTTTATTGCCCAGGATTTGGATCAAAATCCAAGATCGGTTATTTGGTGGATCGAGATCGAAAGAAATGGAATTAAATTGAGAATAATAATACATAGATAGATACATATATAGATAGATAGAGAGATAGAGAGGCATGTACCCCAGTGCCATTATCGCAAACGATGACGTTTTTGTTGTCCATGAGTTTCCAGCAGGCGTTGAAGGGCGGTCCGGTCGTTGTAATGAGCTCTACTCTGCTTTGTTCTGGTTTTAATGGCGTTTGTTTCACTGAAGATCGGTATCCAGTCACTCTCTAAGTCTGTTAAGTTTTTATTAATCAGAGTAGCAACGACGTCGTTTTCTTCCTTTTTTTTTTTGCTATAAATTCTTTCAAAGATTTCAGTTGATAATCAAGCATTTTATTAAATTTTTTATTTTCCTAATTTATTTTGATAATAAAATGGCAGTATTATTTATATCTTTTTCCTTTATTGACAGTGTTACTGTTATGTTAGTTTATGTTAGAGGGGGTAGGGTTGTGCATGGGTCGGAACAATTGTATTCTTTGGACCCGACTCAAAGTCGGAGAATTTAAAAAAAAATTTTGGACCCACTTCGAAAATTTAAATATCCGCTCTGAATTACTCCAAATTTTCAGAGTAATTCGTAACGAATATTTGGAGCAAATGGAAATTTTAAAACGGTTTGGAGTGGAACCAAAATTTGAAGATTTGTATTAATTTTTTAATTTATATATTTAACATTAATATTTAACAAATTTATAATAAAGAAATAGATATTTTTATATTATATTAAATATATATATTTAACAATTGTACCATTTTTATAAATTTTATTAAAAATATATGTACTCTTAATAAAAAAAAATAAAATAAAATTATTTTTTTGACCAAAAAATAAAATTATTTCAATTGATTTTAAGTGCTCATTTTTATAAATTATTTGATTATTTATAATTTATTAAAATTATTTAATTATTTATTTTAAAATATATATATTATTTGCAGTTCGTGCAAAACGCGAATTGTTGACTAGTTTTTATATTAATTATAGAAAAATATTGTGAATTTAATAACTCAACACATAAATCTTTAAGCGTGAATGATGAATTATAAAGAGAAATACTTACACACCACTATTAGATATAATAATAATAATAATAATAAGGCATAATATATACATGGTCCCCTGTACTTGTCACTTTTTGTCAGTTTGACACCTCAACTTATAGTTTTTCTATTTTGACACATGAACTTGGCTAAAATGTAATTTTGAAACCCCTGTCAGTACATGTGACATAAAATAACGAATTAGCATGTGTTACATCATAAGGGTTTGACTGACCAAAAACTACAAGTATAGGTGTCAAACTGACAAAAAGTGACAAGTACAGACGGTGGTAGATGTGTTATGTCATCATATTAGTGCAAACTAGTACATTTTAACCAAATTCAAGTGTTAAAATGGTAAAACTATAAGTTAATGTGTCAAATTGATAAAAAGTGACAAGTACAAAAAGCCGTGTATGTATTATGTCTAATAATAATAATATATGATATATGAATATGATAAGACAATATATGATAAATAATAGATAAAAGTAATGAGATATATGAGAATAACAGATAAATGAAAATCGAACCTTGTCCCCAAAAAAATAGAAATCAACCTTTATAAATAATAATAAGAGTTTGATATTCAATTTTTTTCTTACTAATTTCAATTTATTAGTTAGGATTTTAATTCAATTTTTGTGTTTCCCATCTTATCTAATTAAATTTGACCTGCATTTTAAGTCAACAATTGTTTTTTAACAGAATTTTAAGACATCATCATTGTAGAGCAAATAACTGTATCATCTACAAATTTTCAATAAAATTAAATTATTAATAAATTTTTTGAAGATAATAAACAATGAATAATATTATTTTACTAATTAACAATATTGGGATCAATTATTAGGGGACCGTTCTTGCTTAAATGACGTTTTAAGCTGAAGTCATAGTATATGACATCGCGTGAAATTAATTGTTGAAAATTTTTTACTGTTCTTGTGGTTCTGATGATTTAAATTGGCTTATTTAGAATTTTGTAAATTTTGAATATCAATTATTATTATTATTATTATTATTATTATTAATGCATATTTTTTTTTTTTGGGTCAAATGCATATCTATTATCTATGTTCCTAAATTTTGATAATATTACCTTTTTTTTGGAGTGTTGGGACAAGGGATTGGTAAAACTCTTTCTAGTTTAAGAGTGAACAGCCGAGAAGCTGCTGTCCTGTCCTGTAATAATGTTTTAATATGCTAAGAAAATAGAAATGGAGCGCTGTCTAGTTTTAAGGAACAAAAATATGCCCAAAAACCTAGAACTAAAAATAGACAATGCCTTAAGACTGGCCTAAAAATGAAATCTTTGCGATAATATTGCGAGAATATGGCCATCTTTTATGGACGGAAAATTACCCACCTGTATGAACCTGCAAAGCTAAGCAACAGGCTAGGCTTGCCAATTTAAGAGAAGTGTTACTGTCCAGGACCAGGACACGCACCCGGAGCCTATTTGACTAGCTATCTACTAAAATTTCCACTATTTTTGGGGTGGCTGTTAATAGATCGTATACCCATTTGTTTCTTTTTTTTCTTTTATTATTTTTTTCTAAAGGGTTTTTTTATCATTTTGTTCATCGTCTTCTTTGTCTGAGAAGCTAAACAATCGTTGTTGTTGTTATTGTTGTTGTTGTTGTTGTTGTGGTCGCTGTCATTATTAGCCATGGGTTCGGTTATTATGGAACCAGAAGACATTGCAATATTTGCAAGCCATTTGAATGGAGAAGTGAATATCACAACAATTTGCACAAATTTAGCAAAGGTATCTTCAAGAGGTATATTTCGCGGATCAAATCCTCTGTCTTACTGGGTCCCTCTTCTTCTCCTGCAAATGACTCTAGCCAGCGGCGCATTTCTTCTCGTTTCTAAACTTCTCAGGCCATTTGGTCTGCCCATTGTGGTCAGGCAACTCCTTGTAAGCTTTCTACCCACAAATCTCTTTTCATTGCTGCAAAAATCTTTGTTTCAAATCTAAAGAAATGGGTTATTTCCAATGCACAAGAATGCTTATTAATCTAATTTGCTCGTGGTTTCTCAGGCAGGAATAGTGTTAGGTCCATCGCTCCTATGCGGGAGTGAAGATCTTGCAAGAGCATTTTTCCCTGTGAGAGGATTCATAATGCTGGACATAGTAGCTTCCTTTGGCTTCATACTTTTCTTCTTCCTAGTTGGATTGCAAATGGATGCATGGATACTCAAACATCTTGACAGAAAGGCTGTTGCCCTTGGATTTTTCGGGGTAGCTGTGCCGATGGTGATAAGCACTGCCACAAGTTTTTTCGTAGTGTCCCATGCCAAGCTAGACCCCAACATTGCTAAATCGCTTCCTGCGGTGGCTCAATCAGAGTCGGTGTATGCTTTCCCAGTTATTGCTCAGTTCTTGGCAGAGCTGAAGATAATAAATTCTGAATTTGGAAGAGTAGCACTATCTTCTTCCTTTGTAGCTGGGATTTGCAGCTTCACTGTGATAACAACTAGTATCGTGTTGCAACAATCGCCGGGAGACACTTACAGAGCACTTCAATCCCTAACGAATGCTATTATTCTTCTAACCATTATCATTTTCGTCTTACGCCCATCAGTCATCTGGATGATAAAGCATAATTCTGTTGGAGAGCCACTGAAACAGGGATATGTGATCTGGCTACTTCTAGAAGCCTTGCTAACCGGTTTCCTCAGTCATGCACTTGGTTTGAACCTTTACCTTGGACCTCTTTTCTTCGGGATTGCTATACCAGCAGGGCCACCAGTAGGCTCTACCATCGTAGACAGGCTTGATCTCCTCACTAATTGGATATTTATGCCACTCTACATTGTGAAAAATGGACTGATAATTAATCTGTTCAGCATCAAATTTAAGAACTATCTGATAGTGCAATTTATCGCGCTTATCAGTGCGTTTGGCAAGTTCCTTGGAACATTTATAGTTGCCCGTATCAGTGGCATACCAACAAAGGATGCTGCATCACTAGGCCTTGTCATGAACGCCCAGGGTGTGCTTGAGCTTGGCTTGTTTAAAATGATGAAGAAAAACATGGTACGTTTTGGCGAGTGCATTAATGTATTTATTAGCATTACTATAAGCAATTGTGAACAATGTCTATCAATAATAAACATATACAAATGGATATATTGTTACCTCAGCTAATATGATGAATTGGGTTTCCAATGATGGTACAGGCAATAGACAATGAGGCTTTTGTGATAATGTGCATATCCATGATGCTCGTAACTGGTACTATCACACCCCTCATTAAACGCCTGTATGATCCTTCAAGGAGGTATGCTGTTTACAGGAAAAGAAGTGTAATGCACTTGAAGCCCAACATTGAACTCAGGGTGCTGGTTTGCATCCACCAAAACGAAAACGTTCACGCAGCCATCAGCCTTCTTGAGGCCTTAAATCCCACGAAAAAAAGCCCTTTGTATGTTTATGTTCTCCACCTCGTTGAGCTTGCTGGCCATTCGAACCCCCTGCTGATCCCCCACAAGCTGAGCAAAAGCAGCTCCAAAAAGGTCAAAATCTCAGAGCATGTAATCAATGCCTTCAGAACCTTTGAGCATTGCAACAGTGGTCTCGTCACAGTTTTCCCCTTTACTGCAATTTGTCACTCTAAAACAATGCATGATGACGTCTGCACAATAGCGCTAGACAGAAGGACTTCCCTTGTTATAGTTCCTTTCCACAAGAGATTCCAAGCCAGTAGTGCAATGGATTACAGCAAAAAGGCCATTAAGATCACAAACATGAATGTCCTGGAAAAAGCACCTTGCTCCACTGCGATCCTTATTGACCGTGGATTTTTTAATGCTCCAAAACCTATCTTGAACAGCCCTTCTCATTATCGTGTTGCTGTTCTCTTCTTGGGCGGACCTGATGATAGGGAGGCACTGGCCATAGGCTCACGGATGGCTGGACATCAGAAAATTAAACTGACAGTAATACGGCTCCTGGAGAATGGAAGTATTTCCATTGACGATGCAACTGAAAGGAAGCTTGACAATGAAGTGGTGAGTGAGTTTAGAACTGCTACTGCAGGAAATTATCGAGTATTTTATGTAGAGGAGGTGGTGATGGATGGGTCAGGGACTATTTCAGTGATTAGATCAATGGAAGATCGTTATGAACTGGTCATAGTAGGTAAGCATCATGATAAAAGATCACAACTTTTATCAGGGCTCACAGATTGGAATAGTTGCAAGGAGTTGGGAATAATTGGAGATGTGTTTGCTTCAGAACAGTTCATGCTAAACACCACAATCTTGGTGGTGCAACAACACTTCAATGTTGAGAAGGAAGATGGTCAGAATGTTAAAAGAAGTGTTAAAGACGGACTTGACAGAGATGGGGAAGCAGAACATATTCCAATTTACAACAGAGTTCTGTAGTATTTCTCCAAACGCCAGATGACTTGTGCTCTGTGCGGACGTTGTAGTTAGGCAATTCAAAAATAAAAATTCTCATTTTTCAGATTGGATTTCAAATAGTCTGATGGTTATTACATTCTGCCTTCAGATGATTGATTTTGTAACATTTCACCTAAATCCATACAAAGAACTAGTAGGGAAGAAAGTCAAGAAACAAGGTCTTAGTCAAATTCCCAAATACGGTCACCATTTTCCATTTGAGGAGTCAAATTTCACATCTTAAGCGTATTTATTATTTCTTGTACTGTTTGTTGAAAACATGCTTCCATGAGTCACCATTAGACTCTACACACTGGTCAGAAATTGCTTGAAGCAAGAATAAGATAGATTCTGGTTTCAAAGAAGAGGAAAGCAAGGCCAACAGTTCAGTGGATATGACTTTCAACATGATAGGTGAGGTATCTCGAACCTGCTTGAGATGTTCAAGAGCAATGGTAACCTCTTCTGCATCAGCTAAACATTTGAGGAAAACAACATGGGAGTCTGCGTGGCCTAAGCCATGAGCAGGGCCACAGAGCAACTTGGAAGCAGCAAGAAATTGACCTACATGGCCATATGTACATCAATAAACAAAGAATATAACAAACTCTTTAACAAATGGGAAGAAAGAGTGAAGCAATAAGAACAATGACATACAAGAAATTATGGTTGAATTTATAATAAGCACACCTTTTCTGCACAGGTTTATAATGAATGTGCTCAGTATACTTTGAGCGAGTATTGAATCCTGGATAATGGATTTATTAAAGATTTCTAAAGCAGCATCAAACTTCATTTCTTGACAAAGCCCTTTCAGAATGGATGTGTAAGTTGTAGCATCAGGTGCTATCCCTTTCTCTAGCATGTGGTTAAAGATCCTCAAAGCCTCTTCAACTTCAGCAAGTTCTGAGAATTTTTCAATAAGAATATTATAAGTTTTTAAGTTCACTCCACATCCAATCACAAACATCTCATCCCAAAGCCTCTTAGCGGGACGCAATAGATCTTTTCTACAGCATGCTTCCATTAAAGAATTGTACATTGAGATATCTGGGCCAAGCCCTTTCTTCTTCATCTCTTGAAGAATGCCATACGCCTCTCTCAATTTCCCAGCCTTGCAAAAGAATGATAACATCACATTATAACTCTCCATATCAGAGAAATAATTGTTTGAAGACAAAACATTGTATACCTCCAGCATTTCATCAAACTTTCCATGTCTACATAGATTTCTGCTAAATTTACTCAACGTCAAAAGAGTGGGTAACATCCCTTTTCCAATCATGTAATGAAAAAACAACATTGCAGAACAAGGATCAATGCTTGAAACCGATCCTATCAATGCATTCAAAACATCAACTTCGATAGGAAAATCACCATGCACAATTACTTCACCTAATTCTTTCACTTCAAGTACCAATCTCTCTGCAATCAAACTCAAAATAAACTCTCGATAATCATTACTCCTAGGAGCCACCCCTAACTTTCTCTTCATCTTCAACACCCTATTAACATCAGCCACACTCCCAGATAATCTAAAAGCTTCAGCCACAATCCTATATGCCATAAAATCAGGTTTACAATTCCTAATCCTTAATTCATTCAATACCCACAAAGCCTCATTTATCCTAGAAGCCTGACAAAGTCCATGAACAATCAAAACTGCGATAACCGACCCATTAATCACTGACTTATCTTCCTTAACTTGATCTAACATACTCAAAACCTTATCCAAATCACCCTCCTTGCAGAACCTCCATATGAACACACCAAAACCAATAGTACTGAAAGCAATTGAACGACAAACCATTTCATCAAACACCTTTAATCCATAATCAAAATAACGATCGCAACCCAAATTAGCTAAAAGAGAGTTACATAAATCAGGCCCACTATCTATAGTTCGTGACTTTACCTCATTAAAAACCAAATAAGCGTTCTGGGTCTTTCTTCCTTTTATCAAAGAATTAATAACAAAGTGATTTGTTAAAGAATCGAGGGTTAATTTCTGGGTTCTAGCCTGTTTTAAGACATGCCCAATAGCATTAAATTGACTAGAAAGGGAGAGAGATTTGAGAATTGAGTGATAACTAAGGGAATTATGAATGAACCCAGGTTGTTGTGATGCCCAATTGAAGAAACCGAGAGCAAGTGAGTGGTGAGTCAAGAGGAAAGGGTCAATTACTTGAGCAATGAGTGATGGGGTCAGCGACTCACGGGAAACGATTCTGTGTAGAATTGACTCGAGAGAAGGTGTCCATGACCTCGTTTGAGTTGGGATTGAGCTGTTTGACGCAGAAATTAGAGTTCGGCTTATCCGAGTTGCTAACTCAGTTGCAGATTTCATAGTTTGAATGTGGGGGAATTGACATACAAGCGCGCCAACCTTCTTTTGAAGTTTAATTATTACATTTACAGCTCAAGAAAAATGTAATTCTCTCTTTATTGATTTATCAAAGAGAAAAAGTATAAAGCCGTGAAGTTTGACCTGGATGGCTAAACTGTCACCATGGACATTGTGAGATTTTAGATTTGAGATTTTGGCCCCATATTGTTGTTCCCTTTTATTCATTGCTGTAAGAAAAAAAAATAAAAAATAAAAAGTATAAAATTAAATGTTGAGTAACTTAGTGATATAACTCTTAGCATGTATAAATTAACAATTTGATTTTTACTTTCTTCCCTTTATTTAAAAAAAAGTATAAACACTCCATCAATTTTGGTACGGTTCCTTAAAGTATGATATTCGATTCCTATCTTTCCCGAACTAATAAGAGCATCTCCAATGGTGCTCTTTAAATAAAATTGTTTGTTCTTTATATTAAAAAATTTCTTAAAATGCTCTTTATTATCTAGAATATGCTCTTTCTTTTAAAGAGTACTATTAGAGATGCTCTTAGTAGTTCGGGAATGATAGGAATCGAATATCATACTTTAAGGAACCGTACCAAAATTAATGGGGTGTTTATACTTTTTTTTTAAATAAAGGGAAGAAAGTAAAAATCAATGTACTCTTTATATTTCACTCTTAGTTTTGTTTCATCCTATGAGCATTTAATTTTAATTTTTGAATATTGTAGAAAGAAAGAGAAAAAAAATTAGGTAATAAAAGAAGCCAATAGAAAATAAAGATATGCATAGAAAATAGAGGTGCATTAATTAACTTTTGTATAGAGAGTGAGATAGAGAGTGAATTGTAGCTCTCTACATGTAGAGAGTCAAACTCACTCTCTAATCTATAATTTAGAGATAGAGAGTGGGTTGGAGTCCT
>CATIWK010007977.1:0-13574 GCA_949634005.1 Mallotus japonicus | reverse complement strand
TTTTACGAGATTTCTGTCGAAATCTCGACAGAACCTCCTCTGTAAAACGAAGTCCCTCTACCGAAGTAGAGTCAGTCCTGCACAGAAAAGAACACTTCAAATACAGTTCAACACAGCACTTCCGGTTGGGTTTCCAGACTGCATGTAAACCCAACCGGGGTCTACAACTCAACTCAAACCAATATTAAAATAATAATAAAAAAAATATTAAGGTTCATGTATTTCCAAACTATTTAAAACATAAGATTGACTATAATATCAATTAAAACAAATTAAGAACTTATATGTATATATAAGTCATCAAAATCATTAATACTAAAATAAGTCCTTAATATCAATTAGTACATCAAAATTAATTACTAACAAAATATATACAAAAATAATAAATATAATAAAATTTAAATAAATAAATTCTATGAATTTGAAATTAATAACAATTAATATATATATATATATATATATATATATATATATATATATTAATAATTTAAATCACTCAAATATCACTTTCAATAAATAAAATCAATATCTATAATAATCAACTATCAAAGTTATTAATTCACTAAAATTAATCAAAATCACCAAAAATACCAAATAACAATTTAAATTATTAAAAATTACCTTTAATAAATAAAATTAAACATCAACAAAAATTAACTATTAAAATCACTAATTCTCCACAATTATCAAGAATCTCAAGTTTAAATAATATATATATATATATTTTTTTTTTCTAAAAACCCAAAATCAATAAATAAATTTCTAAAAAAAATTATAATAACCTAGAAAAATAATTAACAATAGAATTGACTTTCAAAAACTAACTAATAACAATTAAAACCAATTTAACAATAATTAAAATTCATTAACAACAATTAGAATTAAAAACCCCAAATTAACTTAATTAAAATCAAATAAATTTCAGAATTTCAAACTAAAATTAAAACTGAAATTAAACTTAAATAAATTTATTAAACAACAATTTATACTTAATTAACATCTCATATACACTAACTCATCAACTAATCAACCTAATTAATCAAATAAAATAACTAACAACTAACCTAACCTAATCAAATAAAACAATTAACTCAAACTTAAACCATTAAATAACCCAACCAAATAACTAAACAACATCAGAAATTGACTAACTAACAAACAGAATTCAAGCAACTAACCACCAAGAATCACAGCAACCAAGTGAAAGAAGAAGACTCATGAGAGCCTAGGACAGCCCTGCATCAACCACTTCGCACCGACAGCAAAGGAAAGGCAACATCAGCAAGGCACAGGCGACGAAGAGGAAGAAAACAGCTGAAGGTTGAAGGCTCAAGACAAGAAAAAGAAGAGAAAAAAAATGACAAAGACCAGCTGAACCAAGAAAAAGAACGCAGCTGAACCCAGGAAAAAAAAGACAGCAGGAAAGAAAAGAAAAAGGAAATAGGCAAGCTGCTCTTTGTCCCAAAAATAAATTGATTGTTGCTTTATTTTTTTTTACTTAGTAACTTTATTAAAAAGGACAAAAACGTGTCCCATCTTCTTGTAAAGATATAATAATAATAATAATAATAATAATAATAATAATAAAAACTAAATTCACATATATATATATACTCAAACGCACTTAATATATATATTTTTTTAAAGAAAATAATTTAATAACAAATCAACCAAATAATAATTAAATAAAATATACTCATTTTAACAATAATTAAATCTCAAAATAAATATAATAATAATTAACCAAACTTTACTACTTAATAAAATAATTAAATAAATAATAATAACATAAATAAAAATAATTATTAACACGGCAAATCTTAAAATAAACATTAAAATTTTATAAAATCTCGGGTCTTAACAATCACAAAGCCTAATGTCCAAGCAAACAGCTTTGAAATCAAACTAGCACTTTTACAGATGATCCAATCCACTGTTCAGTTCCATGGATTGCCTTTGGAGGACCCAAACATGCACATAGCCAACTTTTTGGAGATATGTGACACATTTAAATATAATGGAGTCTTCGATGATGCTATTCAATTGAGGCTTTTCCCATTTACACTCAAGGACAGAGCCAAAGCTTGGCTTAACTCTCAGCCACCTGCATCAATCATAACATAGGATCTTCTTGCAAAGGGATTTCTAGCAAAATACTTTCCTCCCTCAAAGACAGCAAAGATTGTCAAAGACATCACTACTTTTTAGCAATTTAAAAATGAATCTTTGTGCGATGTGTGGGAAAGATTCAAGGAGTTGCAGCGAAGTTGCCCACACTATGGTCTTCCTAAAAATATTCTCATCCGAACCTTTTACAATGGTGTTATGCGGTAACTGCAGGGGGGTCTTTATGAGAAAGACTATTGAAGGTGCTTTTGAACTCTTGGAGGAAATGACTAACAATAATTGCTTATGGCCATCAGAGAGACATTTGGCTCCAAAACAAGGAGGAAAGCTTGGAGTTGATGATGTTACCTCCATTCAAGCATAACTTGCTGCACTAAACAAGAAAATTGGTGATTTAGCTATGAGAGGCAATGCTGCCTCAACGTCTTCCTCAGCTATGTTTTGTGAGCATTGCCATATGCTTGATCACTCAACTCTTGAGTGTGGTTTTGGAGGTGGAATTGTGTATAGAGATGGAACTCTTGAAAATTACAGCTTTGTTGGAAATCAATTCCAACCAAGGCAACAAAAAAACAACCCATACTCAAACACTTACAACCAAGGTTGGAGAAACCACCCCAATTTCTCATGGAGGAACAACCAAAACTCTCAAGGATTCTCAAATTAATTCCTTAAACCAGCACCACCACCTGGATTCCAAGCTAAGTCTATTGATGAGAGATTTGCTACTATAGAGGCAAAGTTTGAGTCAAAATTTAATAAATTCATGGAAGCTATCAGTTCGAAGATCAATAGCCAAAGTGAGAAGTATGACTAAATGTTCAAGAACTAGTCTTCATCAATCCACGACATAGAGGTTCAACTTGGCCAATTAGCAAATGTAGGTGCTACTAGAAGCCAAGGTCATCTTCCAAGCAACACAGAAATCAACCCAAAAGAGCAAGTCAAGGAAATCACCTTGAGAAGTGGTAGAGAGCTTCAAGGTCAACAACAAATTCCATTGAAGGCTGATGAAGAAAAAGAGCCACAAGAAGTGAAAATTGAAGATGTGCAAGCTGAAACAAGAGAAAATAAATCTGAAAAATCAAAGGAGAATCAAGTGGAACAGCCTCCCATTGTGGATACATCAAAGTATGCTTCAAAGCTACCTTTTCCTTTGAGGCAAAGGAAGATGAATGATGATGAGCAAAGGTTTGCTAGATTCATAGAAACCTTCAAGAAGTTAGAGTTCAAGATTCCACTCTCGAAAGCATTGAATAAGATGCCAACGTACATAAAATTCCTTAAAGACATTATCACTAACAAACGGAAATGGAACATGAATGAGACGGTACCTCTAACGGAGACTTGCAACTCAATCATTTTAAGGAAAATTCCAGTCAAGCTCAAAGATCTAGGGAGTTTTACAATTCCTGGCACTCTTGATTCTAAAGAATTTCCTAAATGCTTATGTGATTTAGGAGCTAGCATTAATCTTATGTCTCTTTCTCTTTTCAAGGAACTTAATCTTGGAGAAGTGATCAACATAAATATTACTCTTTAACTTGCTGATCACTCAATTAAAAAGCCATATGGAGTGGTGGAGGATGTGCTTGTTCGAGTTGATAAGTTCGTATTTCCAATGGACGTTGTGATTTTAGACTTTAAGCAAGACCAACACTGTCCCTTGATTTTAGGGAGACCTTTTCTTAATACTGGAAGGGATGTAATTGATGTGCATGAGGGAAAGATCACTCTGAGAGTTGGAGCAGAGAAAGTGGACTTTATGATGAACGGACTCATCAAAGACATGAAGAGTGAGGACCCTAGTGAAGAAGGAGAGAAGATGAACAAAGAAATCAAGGAAGCATCCTTAATTCTGAAAAAGCAGAAGCTTAAATCAAGCCAAAATCCCTTACCTTCTTAAGTTGAGATCAAGATGAACAAAGCCAAATCAAAAGTGAATTTGAAGAAGGCTAAGCAAGTGATTGAGATGGTATGCATGCCTATGAAGTATGTTTCTTCAAAGGGCAAGATGAAACTTGAATCAACACATTTTGGGAAGGAGGAACATCAACCATTAATTCACATCAGGGATGAAGGATGCTCGTCCTCACCAATCACTTGATACATCGAATCATAAGGGCATGGTCAAGCTAAAGACCTTAAATTAGCATGTCTTTATATATATATATATATATATATATATATATATATATATTTGTTGTTTATTTAGATTTTGTGTTGTTTGTTTTTGCTTTTCATTTTTGTTTAATATCTGAATTTTGTTTCCTTGATTGATTATGTGTGCTTCAAGCAAAATGTGTTAGAAGCTTATGTTTGGTATTTGGCATTTCTTTGGATGCAGGGCAAAAGCCGCGATCGCTCAATCAGACCTCCAGGCATTTGATCGCTGAGTGCTCGACAGTCCAGATCTGGTGTCTTAGATGCGCTCGCGCATTATCCGTGATTGCATCATCTTGAATTTTAGCTGCCCAAGCCTTTCTATCACGATCGCGCATTAACCGTGATCACATATTAACCCTAATCTGCACTCTAAAATAGCCGCCACCCACTCTTCTTTTCAAAAACCACAATCTCCATTATTTGCGCGACATCCCTAACCAACCCAAAAGTCCAATTGCTTATTCAAATTTCCATAAAAGCTCTCAAAATCTTCCTCACATACCCGATTCCCCTTTCCTTTTAAAGCCTAATCTTTTCAATTTCTTCTTAAATCATCACAAAAATCCTTTCTCCTCAAACTCCCCTATTGCAAAAACAGAGCAGTCTGAGAATCAAGCATTTTAGCAATTGTCAATCATGATCAAATAATTAAAATAAAAAATTGATGTACAACGACGTTTGGTTCACAAAATTAAATGGATTGCAAATAGGGCAACTGATCAAGTCACGTAATTATGTTATTGGATCATATTACCTCTCCCACTGGTTGATCCTATCGCCTATAGGCTTGGAATAATTGAAAAGTCATTGTGACGTCAAGAAAAGGGAGTTGCAAAGTTGAATTTCTCACTATAAATACATTAAAATTTTTAAAAATTGCGCATTTTTAACTACACTAACAATATAAAGTTATAATTTTCCAAAAAAAAAAAAAACAATATAAAGTTATAATTTGCAATTTTAAGATTTTTACCCACATTCAATATTTTTTTTTTGTCGTACATCAATAGAACAGAGGAACACCAATATGGAGGCATGGGTCTTGAACCCAATATATATATATATATATATATATATAGCCACAACAGAATTACCATTATACCCCTAGTTCAATTTTTTTTCATTAGATTATTAATAAAAATTACAAATAATGGGTGTTTAAATTCTTGCACGACGGGTTCACATATGTGCAACTTAAGTTTTAAATTCCAAAAAAACTTAAAAAAAATTGAATTTTCAAAAAAAAAAATAAAAAGGCAAAAAGGTAATTGTCGTTGCCCTCAACGTCATTGTTCATATCGAGGGTAGCGACATATATCACTACCTTATATATATATATATATATTATATTATGAACTAATGCACCCATAAAAAAGTAAAAAAAAAATTCATAAGCATATAATAAGATTAATCCAGATCTCTAATCTGACATTTTTATTTTGCACATGCGAATGGTCCTCACTCTTCATAAAACAACAAATTATCTTTCTTTGAGATTAGTCTCAAGTAACATTGGTGAATTAAATTAATTAAAACTGTGATATAACTATACCTTTTCCTTCCTTCGGGAAATTAAAAAATAATAAATAAATAACTAGCATATTTAAGAATTAAAATTTTTCCTTTCATATAGGCTCTATTTTCAAGCATATTCTTTTGAATCTTTGTCTCTCCAAAGGGTAGTATAAAATAATACAGAAAGAAACACCTCCACTTTTGTTTTTCCTTGCATGCTATGAGGCTCTTCCTTTGTTTTCATCAAGAAATACAATGGAATCAGGCAGTACAAAACATGTCTTGAACTGTTTTACTAACTAGGTGTATCACTGGGACATACATCTGGAGTAGGCAAAATTTCACTAACATGATGCCAAACTGTACTATAAACAAAGTATTTGCTCTTGCCTCTTGTGATTCAGTGTAAGATGCAAATAGCAGCAGTGATTAATCAATCCAATTCTGCGCCATTCCAGCTTTGTGCAGATGAAAAATGCCTGCAGGTTTCTACGTCAGCCTGGATATTTTTGAAGTGCCAAAGACAACTTATTTGACATTGTAACAAAAAATGTTATATTACAAGGAGCATTTTGTATAAAGTTTGTTTTTATAACAAGCATGGCATTATCATTTATGTGTTTCACACTTGGACAATGTATATGTGACACAGTACTCAAGGCGGTTATAATTTCACATTCTCATCGCTTATCTATTGGCAAGGTGCAATATACTCGGAATAGACAATAATTTTTCCAGAATGAAATGCCTAATACTTTGTCAAACAATACATACCATTTCCATGGATAGCTCTTGTATCATGTTATTTAAGCTCTCTCCCCAATGCCATCCAAATTGTGTTTGTATTCACCTTAGATTAGGTGTGCATATGACTCCATGAGCAAAAATCCTCATCTTAGGCTTAGGGCGTTCTTTGACAATCATGTGTTTCAAAGATGGGAAGTTGAAGGCGTGATTACTTGAGCAGAAGCTTGTGAGGCATGGTAAACAGTGAAGCTCCAAATATTTTAATTGGCTAAAACGAATCTCATTTACAATTCCATCTCCCTCGCTACTATTTCTCGTATGTTTCTACAGTCCTTAACAATCATTCCTGTAAGTTGCACCAGACTTCTGGCTGTTCAGGAAGTAATCAGATTTATCTTTCCATCACATTTTGATATTGCCAAAATTGACAGATTTTGGAACGAGACTCCGGAAGGGACTAAGAGTTTCAATCTGCTGCATTCGGATACTTGTAAAGTCTCCAGATATCCAAAAATGAGGACTGGTGGGGAGTCTTCCTTTACAATATGCTTGAGCATTGGCAACTTAGACAACACAAGTACTTTTAAGTGTGCTAGTGATCCAGATTGTTCTTCCTCGCCAGTATTCAGTTCATGTAGGACTATTTCTTCAAATAAAGAATCACTCAAAACAAGCTTCTCAAGACTGGGTAACCTTTGCAGAAATCTTGATGGTAAAATTGCAACAGGAAAGCCCGTAACCTCAATAACTCTCAGGTTGCAAAATAACTCTGGTCGAAATCTGTCAAGACATATTTCCTTCAGGATGTCCCATTCCACCTTCAATACTTCTAACCATTGGATTGCCACCTAGGAAACCCAAAATAGCATTAGAGAATGAAAAAAGAAGTCCCTGTGCAACACCATTAAGAAAAGGGGATCTAAACTGAGGATTAGATCACAAAACAATTAGCATCCTCCCACAGTTTCTTCAAATCAACTACTTGGCATGTTTTTTTAATTAGAGGGAATAAAAAAATAAATAAATGTTCTATGAGTGTCAACTACTAAAAAGAAAAAAAAATTAAGGAACAGGAAAAAGATATTATAAAATGCTCCATGATGGCGATATATCAGATTAGTAAAACCATTCTGCAATTATTATTTTTTTAATCAAATTGCATTACTTATGCCATTGGAAATCTCCTCTGACGAAAAAAACAATTCATAAACTTACCTTGCCATTGAAAATAGGAGCAACATGAAGATTTAAGTATTCCTTGCAAGGTTCTGTGTTTCCATCAACAACGACAACTGAATCATTTTCAGCTGAAGTGAGGGAACAAATATCTCCATCTTTGGACAGTCAACCACATGAAATTCTCTTCAAGAAAGGACATTTCAAAACATTAGTTCCTGTGTAAAAACATGCTAAATTAGGCAAATTCTCAAGGATAATGGAGTGCAATGAAGAAAATATAGTCTCATCCTCCACTGTCTCACTTTGACCATCTTCATTTATGAGTTCTTCCAACAATGTACATCTACATCCTTTTACTTCCACGTGCTGGAGTTGCAAAAGGCTCAAAGCCATTGGAAGAGTAAATATATTTTTCAAACTGCCGCAGTTATGAATTTTCAACAGCTTCAGGCTTCTAAAACACTGAAATCCTCTAGAAATTTTGTTCCATATATGCTTCAACTGAGGCAGATCAACTAAGTGCAATTCATGAAACTGCCCATCAGCCCAACATGCCATTCGCCCCCATTCAGCCCTTCCAAATCAAGTACTAGTTCTAGCAAATCACAATCTTTTACAGTCAGCACCTTCAAGCAGTTCAAGTAGTATAACTGATCAGATGATACGGTTTTTTCTGTAAACGCACACTTGTCTATCACCAGCTTCTGTAAATTTCGCAAGAAATTCAATGGAATTTGGCTATGCCATTTTTCATACAGCTGGGAAAAATTAGAGAGACTCAGGTTCTGGAGGCCATTAAATCCAGACTACAAAACCAAAAAAGAGAGAATCAGTTAAAGCACAGCTAAAATTACTCAAACTATAATTCAAACAAACATGCTTGTTAGTTGTAAGGAAAGTGAATTGTAATATACCATTTCCTTGTATAACTTTTGTATAGTGTCATTAAGGTTGCCTTCCCAAATCCGATTCTTTCAACGTATTTTGTTTAGTGTTACACACTGCAGCGTTGGTGTGCTTAACTGTCCAGCTGTGAAGATCCTTGTATTAGGGCATCGTTCCACAGTTACATCCATCATAAATGGGAATTTGAAGGCATGACCACCCAAACAAAAGCTTGTAAGACTTTCTAAATGAATCAGTTCCAAAGCTTGCAATTTGTTGAACACAATATCTTCTGCTGTTCCATCTTGTTCGCCGGATACTATTTCTGTCAGCATCTCACAATCTTGAATCTTCAATGTCGTAAGTTGCACCATACTTTTAGCTACTGACAAATTTGCCAGGTGCATCAGTCCGTTGCAAAAACCTACTTCTAGAGTAGCCAGTTTTGAGAAAGATGTAGAAGATGATGCTAAGTTTATCACACTGTCACAGCTCCATATTGTCAATGTCCCCAGATTTTTAAGAAGTTCTAGATGGTGGTCTTGCTTCCAAATATGTTTCAAATTACAAAGCTGCAGAAGCTTCAAGTCTCTTATCCGTGGTAGAGTCATGCCATCACATTCTATCTCACTACTAAATCCACCATCTACGAACAACTCTTTGAGTAATGAAACTCACACCCACAGTTTTTCCAAATTGGGTAGTTTCTGAAGAAATCCAAACAGAGAAACAACCTGTTTGTCCTGCAATTGGTGCAAGTGAACAGATTTTACTTGTTAAAGGAACTTAGCTGATAATTGGCATTGCAATGCCAGCTCAGTGACTGGAATGTCTAACGAGAGCTCCTCCAAGTTGGGGAAACCCTGCAAAGCCAAGGGAAGTTGGTATTGACAGATAATAGTAACTCAAAAGAGAAAAACTGAAATGATGTACATTAAGATTTTCACTTGCTGCAGTCTTATTTCATCTTACTGTAATCACTTCATAGCCATTATACAACATGCAAACCCAATATAGTATGCTTTTATTCTAATAGAGGCCACAGAAACTATGCATTTTTCACTTAATGAATGACCAATTGGTATGTTCTCCCATCAACGAGTATGGCCACAAGAGAAACATTTTGGATTTTCAATGTTGGAAAGAACAACAGAAAGCATTTTTAGTAAAAAAGTAAACCCAGGAATATCCCATACATTTTCCACCAGGAACAAGGGTTGTTGAAGTTGCATGTCATGTTGACCTTCCCCATGTTTTTCCAGGAAACAAGAAAATTCTGAAGCAAAATTCCCCAAGCACCATTAAATATTTTAACTCTGGGAATTCAGAACTATGCATCTTTGAATAGGTCCTAAGTTTTGGTAGATTTGCAAGTTCCAAGCAGGACAGTTGAGGGAACACAAAGGAAAGGGCTGCCTCTACACCTTCTGCCTCTACAACAATCTCCTCTGCCCCACATGAGTGTACTTGAAGCCGTTCAATTTTCAAAAGGCACTTGGCTATGGAGGCAGGAAAGAGATTTTCAACATCATACAATTTTGAATGGTTGCAGAATGCAGATTTGGGAAGAATAAAATTCCTTTTGAATCTCCACTCCATATATGGTTCAGCTTTCCAAGATCAGATAAATATAAATATTTCAAATCAAAGGCTGTTCCAGGACTTGTATCTTCAGCACAGAGCTTTCGGAATTCATATATCTCTTTGAATGAATGGCAACCAACTAAATGCAGCACCTCCAATCTTGCAAATCTTTCCAATTTACTTGATTGAAAAAGATATTGGAAGTTTTTACAACCTTGAATTTTAATCATTTTCAGTTAGCAGAAGGAACCTGCAGCAAATTGGCCGTGCCATGTGCTTTCCAAGTTGATATTGACAATTTCCATTCCGCACAAGGTAGGAAATGCAACCTGCAATGATACCCCAATTTGTTAGTGACGTGCCACCTTCATGAAAATTGGTATGCATGCCCAACATAATCAGGAATGCAACACATGAGGAAGAAATCTAAATCTATAGCAATGAACTTTGAGGGCCATCAAAGCAAAACTTATCTAATGCCTTAACTTCAGTATTTGAATAGGTCAAACCATTTCTTGCTACATAACAGGTTATGGAATGTTTATAAAAGTGTCCTATAAATAGGGAAAACAATTACAAGTAGAGAAAGGGATCAATCAAAGTTTAGGAAGAAATCACCCTTTCATCAAAAAGAGGTTGAACTTCAGAGTGGTTTTTCCCAGAGTTCACATCCATTGCTTTTTGGCTGACCATAGTATTTGCAGATAGAGTATGGGAGATGAATGTCTTCAATGAAGGGCAATCCCCTATCAATAGTTTGCTCAAAGAATGACACTCAATTGAACAACCATCACAAAAACTTGTAAGATTTGGAAGATTCTTGAGCCTCAGGAATTCCAGTTTAGGGAATAGTATCTTATTCATCCTGGTTTCTTCTGCAAAGTCTTGGGTGAGTACTATTCCTTTCATGAACACACAGTTGAGTACCTCGAGCTTCTTAAGTTTGCAAAAGGCTTTTGACAAATGAAGATGCAAATAAGTACTTCAAATTCTTGCAGCCCGACACAATCAAGCTTGTTATGTTTGCATAAACTGGAGAAGTCTCACCATCCCACATCTTTTTAGAGGCAATCAAGGACAATTTCAGGTTCTCCAACTTGGGAAAGACAACCTGCAGACAAAAAACATCAGTCATGAACAAATCCTTTTCTTCCCAGTTGAAGGGAATAAGAGAAATAGACAACTATTCAGCACAAATAATGCCTACAAAATGAATCCATTGGAAGGATCTCAAATCAATTTATTGACTCTCCTATAAACTTCAATTATTATTCAAGGCTAGAAATAAAACTTGGCACTTGTTTGATTTGAGAAAACTAAGAGAGTAAATACGCAATGACAGCATTCATCTCCTTCCATATTTAACTCAAGTATAGCCAAAGGTTGAGGTTACAAGTAAACGACGTGAAAAAAGCTGAGTTGTGCCATTATCATCTGAGTTAGAGTTCTATAATTTTCCAAAATTGCACAGAAGAGACAAAAAAAAAAAAAAACTGAAAACACAAAATTCATCTTTAATGAAAAAACAAACTGGTGATTTTGTCTTCTGCAAAATAATAATCAAGCTCAAGTTCATTTAAATCATGTTATTGTCTGTGGCCAAACAATTTTGAGAGAGGGATATAGAAATAACTGGAAATATGCAGAAAAATAAAGGGATATTGCAAAATTCTCCATGATTGATGTAAAGAAAGACTGGCAAATGATTTTTTCATGCAATTGCATTACTTCTACCACTTTGTTTTGAATTAGAATTGATGCATTCTCATAACTTCAAATATGGATACCCCCAAAAGAATATTGAAAGAAAATTACTGCAACTGTTAAAATAGATGTGCCCATAACAGAGACGATTAGTCTCTCTTTACACTATTGCCTATGATTAATTAGTGAGTCATGTAAACATAAACAACAATTCCATAACAATGCAACACCCAAATAATCAGATTTGGGTTGTTTCTCTGCATAAGCCAAACTACCCAAGAAACACTCTAATTTAATATGCAAGGATAAGCAATTCAGCAGTAAAGAACTCTCCTAAGATAAGCTAAACAATTTCATAAAAATTACCTTGCCATTGAAAATGGGAGCAAGATGAAGATTTGGGTATTTCTTGTGAAGTTCTCTGTTTCCATCAAAAACGACAATGGAATCATTCTGAGCTGGAAGCGAGGGAACAACTATCTCCATCTTTGGACAGTTAACTACATCAATTCTCTTCAAGGAAGGACATTTCAAAACATTAGTTCCTGAGTAAAATGAAAACATTCAGGAGTCAAGACAGAGAATGGTGATTATAGCTGGAGAATGAACAGAAACCTGTTTACGGTGATCAAGGAGAAACACATAATTGATACAAAATCTTTTAATGTCTCTTACAAGAACGTGCACAGTACAATTATTCGCCAAATATTAATCAACTCCCAAATACCATTATTATTATCATTATCCCAAGAACTAAAGTTACTTTATTTTAATAATAATTTATTAAAACGGCGAAACACATACATGTATAAATGCATATCCACTACAAGGACATACAACGACATAAAGAGGCAGGTAAAGGCTCAACTTCAGGTTGATATTTTGAGCAAAAAATATATTTTTTTTTTCTAAAATTACAGCATACCACAGGTCCACAGCTGCATTATTGTTGCTATAGTGGTGCACAGAATATGGAATAACTTAGGGAAAAAAAATTTTCTTGCTCAATCCTCTCTCGTATCGCACCTGATTATCAGATCAGTGATGTATATAATTAGTTATAAAAATTAAAATGCGCGGAAAATATGCGTCACTCATTCAACCGTTGGTACTGACATTGACATCGAATTCTTTTTTACTTTTTTTCTTTGAAAAACACAGCAACTGAGCAAAAATATGAACAATTGCATCAAAACAAATCATGAAATGCTCAGAGTGTATCAATCTATGCACATTGATATTGAAGAAACTGCAAGCAAAATATGAATCAAAGAATAGCTAAAGAATATAATTTTTTTTTCTCAATCTGTGATAATGTTAGTAAAGAACAACAATTTTCCACATCTCAAAAACAAAATAAAAAACAATTGATCCAAAAAACTATTTAACTTCAGCCTTTCGGCAATTGAATTGGCTTTGTACATGCGTTACCTAATATGTCTACCATTGCCGACAATGCTGGAAAGAGAAGCCGCCGCCTCCTCCTTCTCCTCCGCCATGCACGGTGGCGCAAATGCCGTCATGTTCATTAACAGTATCAGGAAAGCGGTGTTAATTGAATGTCCAGTATGGATTGTCTTCTCGAGAGGAAAGAGGAAAGCAGATAATAATTTTTTCAAATAAAAAAAACAATTGCCATGTAGCTTAATTTATATTAGGGATAAGTA
>CATIWK010007939.1:0-13199 GCA_949634005.1 Mallotus japonicus | reverse complement strand
AATTTCATATTCATTTAAAATTTCATAACCAGTATTGTGATTGTATTGAATATAATAAAAAGTTGTGTATTATTAATATAATTATTATATTTTTAGATCATCTCCTTGGTTTGAATAACCTTTGGGTCCTGTTGTTAGCTTTCGATACTTTAACGAGTTTGAGAAGCTGAAAGAATTTAAAAATTTCAAATCTCATCTTTTTTATCCCTAAGTATCTCGTTGATTCCGCCTAATAGGAGCATGCTCACACTAAGTAGTATCAGAGTCGTAGGACCACCAATTTTTGTAATTTTGGACTAAATTGAAAAAATTAAAATTGAAGGACTAAAAATTATGGACAATACCCTTTTTGAAACAAAATCAAAGTTGGGTTATCAAAAGGAAACAAATTAAAATTTAATACCCAAACTGCAACAAAAACATACTTGGGTGACTTTGAAAATATTTAACCCATCTAAGTATATACGTGTATATATATCTATGCTTATTTAGTGCAATGACCAAAGCTCCTCTCAGGAATACTATTATTCTAACCATTTTGTTTAGGAGAAAATTACATATATTGTTTTATATATAATTAAACATAGTTTATTTTATTTTATATTTTTATCTAAACTATTGGCACTCAAAATTTACTAAAATTTAATTAATCTAATTCGATTTAAATAAAACCACAAAATTGGTAAAGTTCTCTCAACAAGTTAAATGTTGGGGAAGAGATATGTGCTGCAAATCAAGTACAAAACTACAAATCTCATTAAGATGTTTTACCTCTCTCTCCCACAGAGCCCCCTGAACATGATGTTCAACTTCTCCGTTTCCCTTGCCTTCTCTGCTCATATCTACATCGTTTTCTTCTCTCAACCCACTATCCCGCTCATAACAACTCCTCCACAGCATCCCCTACCGTCCCTTCCCATACAACTCCTTTCCCCGATGACCTTGATATCCCACAAGTATATTCCTATCATATATTCAATATATTCCTAAATAAACAGTAACTTACAGAGAAAGGTAGCTCAAACCAAATAGGAGAAGGAGTCTCGGATTATGAAGTAAATACTCATAAAAGACACAAGTCCTACATATAAGAGGAATCTCATTCCTCTTAGGTTTTTATATCTCATTCTCTATAAATACTCCTTCCCTTTTCTCTTATTATTCATTCTATTCTGTTCAGCTATTACTTTCTTTATCTCTCTAAAACTCTCTCTCTACATTCTCTAACTTAAGCATTGAAGGGTTAGTGGGGGAAACCCCACATCTCACCTTGCTTCTTGTTGGTTACTTGATCGCAAGACTCGGAGGTTCCAGAAATCAAGTTATCAAGTGGCGCCGTCTGTGGGAATCTCTTGAGTCAAAAGCCATTATCAACTACCGAGCAAAGCAAATCAAACCATGGCGTCTAGCCCACCACCCATCATCGATCCTCAGATTAATCCACCAGGCACAACGCCAGAGACCCATATTAATCCCTCAGCCCCTATCAACCCGTCTGCCCCTATCCAACCAATTGATCCATTAACTCTTACTCAAAACGCCGAACCATCAACATAAATTCCCTTTAACCCTTACATGCCATTCGGAGTTACCCAAGGGTGGGCAACTCCAGGTGCAAATTTTTCTTACTATGCTCCTTTACACCAAGCTAGTAGACCCATCCCATCTATACCTTTTCAAAATCTTTCAGGAACTCCCATTACTAATACACCCGACTTAAACACAGTAGCCCAAACACTCAACTAGGGCCCAACAAATAAAGAGGCCATGATCCAGAATATTCAAACTCATATACTCCTTATGCAACAACAGTTGAATGCCCTAATCCAAGAAAATAACCCCGGAGCTGTTAACCCAGAAAACAATGTAATCATACCACCTACACTAACCCGGAATGACCCTTCAAAGGATAAAGAAACTCGAAAAGACCCGGAAGGGGAATCTAGTACAAGCATGCCAGCTTTAGACAATGCACAGATAGCTCAAAAGGTGGCACAGGTAATTCACAAAGCTTGGACAGGACCACAGAGGGAGAATGAGTGCGTTTTAGAAGGAACAACACCTTTCATAAGCAGGATTAACCACACAGAGATCCCTCCAAAATTCAAGCTACCTCAGATGGACCAATTTGATGGCATTGGAGACCCAATCAATCATGTGTCATCATTTAGGACAAAAATGATGCTCCAAAACATTAATGATGGAACCCTATGCCAAGTCTTTCCCAGCATACTTACAAACATTGCTCAGAGATGGTTTCACCAGCTTCCAAGGAACTCAATATCATCTTTTGAAGAATTAATCGAGAAATTCAAAACTCGGTTTATTACCAATGTTCCTCCTGCTAAAAGCATCCACGACCTTCGAACATGCAGGCAAGAATTCAATGAGTCATTGAGAAGCTACTTAGACAGATTAATAAAGCAGCCATACAAATCGAAAACTTAAGCGACGAGGTAGTTGTAGAAGTATTGAAGAATGGGACCCAGTTGGGAAAACTCAAAGATAAAATACTAACAAAAAAGCCACGCACCTTCTCAGAAGTCATGAAAATGGCCACAAAATTAATTGAGATGGATGAAGATAGAAGATTACGTAGGGATGATGAGAAGCCAATAATCAGACAAAATGAAAGAACGGATTTAAGAAGGCCTACAATTCCCAGGGGGAATTTCAGAAATCCAACTGAGGGATTCAGGAGAGAAGTCAAGAGATTCACACCCCTTAATGCCATTAAAGCTAAAATTCTCTTGTGGATCAGAGAAAATGGAGTGGGCATAACTCCAGCTAAAAAATTAACTCCGCCAAGAAGCGGAGTGATAACAGATAAGAGAAAATACTATTAGTATCATCGAGATTACAGGCATAAAACTGACAGTTGTTGAGACCTGGCACGAGCAATTGAGCAGTTGATAAAAAATAGGAAACTAGGAGATTTTATAAGAAACCAGGATTCGAATGATTAGACAACAGATTCTCCTACGGCAAAGAAAGCTCGGAATAAGGTAATCGAAGTTATCAACATGATCGTTGGTGGAGGAACACCAGCAGACAAGAAATTAAAAAGGCCTTGGAAGGATGACTATCGAGTATCTAAGAAGCCCGTCATTACTTTCTGGTCTGATGATGGGAAGCATGTTCAGCATCCCCATAACGATACCTTGGTCATAAGCGCATACATCCAGAATTATTTGGTGAAAAGACTTCTAGTAGATGATGATAGTGCTATCAATGCACTTTCATGGAATAAATTATGGCTATGGGAGGATCAATCACTGATTTAAAAATAATTAAGAATCCCATCACAAGCTTTTATGGAGGACAAACTCAACCAATGGGACTAGCAGAACTCGAAATCAAATTTGGAAATCGAGAGTCAGGAGACACCAAATCAGTTAGATCTGTGTTCAACATAGTGGATCTCCCACTCACTTACAATGGGATCATCGGAAGGCCAATTCTGTATGACATTGATGCTGCCACAAGCATTAAAAGGCTAACTATGAAAATCCCTTTAGAAGACCGAGTTATCACTATACTCGGAGATCAATCAATGACTAAACAGTGTTACCAAATGGCGATGAAACCACCAGTAGAAGCATTCCCTTTGGAAGCTTTAGAAACAGAAAAGCAAGGAGCTAATCCAGAGCCGGTAGATCAAGTCCATACTCTACAGATAGCTGAGGGAAAAACAGTCAGAATTGGAGGAGAACTTGATGAGACTATCAGCAAAGAAATCGGTGAAGTCCTAAATAGGCTCTCAAATAGCTTCGCTTCAAAAGCATCTAAGATTGTTGGAGTAGATCCTCAGATTGCGTTTCACAGTCTGTGCATCAACCCAGGAGTGAAACCGGTAGTCCAGAAGAAGTGAAAGTTCGCCTATGAGAGACAAAAAGTGATCACTGAGGAAACAAAGAAGCTGTTAGATGCCGGGTTTATAAGAGAAGTCACACATCCTGAGCGGGTAGCCAATGTTGTCCTAATAAAAAAGGCTAATGGAAAGCATAGAATATGTGTTGACTACACAGACTTAAACAAAGTATGTCCCAAAGATAGCTATCCCTTACCAATAATTGATCAGCTGGTGGACTCAACCACTTGTCACAGCTTGTATAGTTTCATTGATGCAACTCAAGGATATCATCATATCCTCATGAAAGAAGAAGATCAAGAGAAAACATCCTTCATCACACATGAGGGTCTCTATTGTTATAAAGTCATGCCCTTTGGGCTAAAAAGTACAGGGGCAACGTACCAACGGCTGATGAATCATGTCTTCAAAGATCAGATGGGGAAAAATATGGAAGTATACGTGGATGACATCATCGTCAAAAGTCAGCAAGCAGCGCAGCATGCTAAAGATCTCGAGCAAATTCTCAGACTCCTAGATCAATACCGGATTAAGCTCAATCCAGAAAAATGTGTCTTTGGAGTCAAAGCAGGAAAATTCCTGGGATTCATGATCTCACACAGAGGAATAGAGGCAAACCCAGAGAAGATGGAAGTCATTCTCAACATGAAAGCCCTAAAACATTGAACGAACTCCAGAAGGTTAATGGCAGGATCATAGCTCTAGGAAGATTCATCTCATGCTCGGCCAAAAAGAGCATGCCCCTATTCCGAGCCTTGAAAAATTTAAAGAAATTCGAATGGAACGATGAGTGTTAAGCAGCATTTGAGGAAATCAAAAGATTCCTGTTTTCTCCCCCATTGCTCAACCGACCAATACCAATGAAGCCTTATACTTATACCTCTCCATTGGGCATGAGTCCATCGCTTCAATATTTGTATGAGAGGAAGGAAGTCAGTAAAATCCAATCTACTATATTAGTAAGATACTCAGAGGCTCGGAAGTAAGGTATCCCAAGCTAGACAAGCTGGCAATGATGGTTGTTCATACATCTAAACAGCTCAGACAATACTTCCAACTCATTCAATAATTGTCAGAACAAACTTTCCTTTGAGAAAATTTCTGTAAAGGCCTGAAACTTCAGGAAGACTAGTCCAATGGTCTGTTCAACTAGGTGAATTTGATATCAGTTACGAGCCTCGTTAACAAATAAAAGCTCAAGCTTTAGCAGACTTCATTCGGGAAATGACAGTGGAAGAATCTGTGTCAATATCACATCCGGAGTGGAAATTGTACATCGATGGATCATCAAGCACACAAGGATCTGGAGCTGGGATTATACTTATTGGGCCATATAAAGTCAGAATCAAATATGCTGTTCAGATCAAGTACAATGCCACAAACAATGCAGCTGAGTATGAAGCACTAATTATAGGGATAAAGTTGGCCACATAAGTCAGGGCCGAGCATCTAAAAATTTACTCTGACTCTCAGCTAGTAGTCAACCAAGTCAAAGGAACATACCAGATCAAAGAGCCAAGTATGATCAAATATGTGGAGAAAGCCAGACAGCTCCTAAAGAAGCTCGAGCATGAAGGGGGACAATGGAAAATACTACAGATTTCTAGGAGCGAAAATACAGATGCAAACTTGCTAGCAAAATCAGCCTCAGAAGCCAATCAAATATTCAAGGCACTAGAGTTAACTGAAGAACTCCTCAAGCCAAGTACCGAGGAAGTAGAAGTCATGAATAACCAGGAAGTGGCAGAATGGATGAAGCCCATCATAGAGTATTTGTGTCAAGGCACCTTACCTCCGGATAAACTGAAAGCTTGAAAGATCAAGCTCAAAGCTGCACATTATTCTTTGAGTAACGGAGAACTCTACAGAAGATCTTTATCTCATCCATGGTCAAAGTGTGTATCCCCAGACGAAGGCAACTATATGCTCAAAGAAATCCATGAGGGAATCTGCAGAGCCCATGAAGCCCAAGGATCGTTAGTTAGAAAAGTGCTACTGCAAGGGTATTACTGGCCAAATATGTCCAGGGATGCACATCAGCTAGTTCAGAAGTATTCTAAGTGTCAGCAGTTTGCTCGTTTGAATCACAAACCATCTAATATGCAGCATCCAATAGGGAGTCCATGGCCCTTTGCTATTTGAGGAATGGACATCCTTGGACCTTTTTCGGTCTTAACATCCCAAAAGAAGTTCTTAATAGTAGCCATTGATCATTTTACTAAGTGGGTAGAAGTTGAGGTAGTCCCAACCATAGCAGAAGCTCGAATTCCACACTTCTTCTGGAAAGAAGTCATTTGCAAATTTGGAATTCCTCACACCTTGATTACAGACAATGGGAAACAGTTTGACAATGAAAAGTTCAAAACATTTTGTATAAATTTGGGCATCAAACTCATATTTACTTCAGTTGCTCATCCTCAGACAAATAGACAAACAGAAGTTATGAATAGGATCATTATGCAAGGATTAAAGAAGAGATCGGATGAAAAGAAAGGAAGTTGGGTAGAAGAACTCAACAATGTTATTTGGGTATACAGAATGACACCCAGAAGTTCAATAGGAGAAACTCCCTTCAGATTAACTTATAGGATGGATGCAGTAATTCCTGTGGAGAATGGATCATCAAGCTACAGGGTAGTAGGGAAGATAGACTCGTACATTAACAACCTCAATGCTCGGATATGCCTAGATTTACTTGAGGAAAGAAGGGAACATGCATCCATTTTTTCAGAAGCCCAGAAGCTCAAGGTAGTTGGATATCACAACAGACATGTTCGATTAAAGCAATTTAAAGTCGGAGATCTCGAACTATGAAGAGCAGATATTGGCAAAGGAAATTCTGGAATATGCAAGCTTGGACCTAATTGGGAAGGCCCTTATCAAGTCTCAAAAAACACTACAAAGGGTGCATACAAGATACGTGACATGTAAGGAAGAGAGCTACCTAGATATTGGAACTCAGATAGCCTGAGAAAATATTACCAATATAGAGAATTGTACTTAAAGAAAATTAGATATTCAGATGCAATAAAAAGTACTACTTCATTGATTTTCAAAAAAAACTTTACAAAAAAAAAAGGGGCATTTATATCTGAGCATTGGTATTTCCCTTCGAAGTTGAATGAGGATCCGCACCATCCAGTATTTGAATCTCAGAAGGGTTGGCAGAAGAACCAGCTGCAAGAGAGGACTTCTCCTTAACAGTCGAAGGTTCAGCAGCAACCTCAGAAGAAGATTTTTCAGCAAGGTCAGCCTTTTTAACCAATGGCTCCTTTCGTTGCTTTGAGGCAGACTTGCCAGCCTTCTCCTCCTCCGAGGCCAACTGAGCCAGATCATGAGGCGTAATCTTGTCAACATTGGCAAAGTCCAGATCAGTCTTTTGAGTAAGCATTGCCTTCTTGCATTCGGACTTGTAGATTCTGAGGAATTCCCCCATCATCTTCTGATAGGACTTCTTATCAGTAATCTGGGATTTCTTTTCCTCCTCCAACTCCTTCTTCAGACGCTCAAGCTCTGCGTCCTGATTCTCTATCTTCCTAGTAAGTTAGGCATGTGAACTTTCATATTCTTAAATCTTCTTCTGACAAGATTCAACCTCAGACCTCGCCTTGGCATGCTCAACCTCTTCGAGCTCTAAAGTACGTTTGGCAGCATCCAGTTTCTTCTCAAAGCTGATAGTAATTGTATTGACCTCAGCCTCCTTCATATTGTATTCACTTTGAAGGACGAACTGCTCGTCCCTCGCCAACATCAAACCTTGTACCATCTGGAGATAGTATACGCAGTCAGTAAAAGTTCTCATAAAAAAGAAAGGAAAGAGTGAGAATTCAGCAAAAATTACCTCCAGAGTATACAAATCAGCATGTTATAGAGCTCGCTTTTCCTTATGTCCCGCCATCGCTGAACGTCTTCAGGAAGGCATAGGGTCTCCACACAGTGTTCCTGGACTTGCAGGTTCAACACACTTGGGGGACTCATCTTCTCAAGGAACTAAGGCCTCGCATCCGAATATCCAGGAAGTCTCAGGCGTTTAATAAATATCCCCTCAACAAGCTCTTCCTCAACCTCCACTTCTTTACCTCGAGGATGTTTTCTGGAAGGCCCAGCAGCACTCTTCCGAATAAGGGGAACCTCAGATTTATCATCAGCCTCTATTTGAGATACAGGTTCTATCAGTACAGGCTCAGCACCTGTATTAAAATCTTCTTGGGCAATCTCATCACCCATTGGAGCATCTTCTTGCTCATCATCTGATATCAGAATTCCGTCCATAAATGTAAAAAAGTCAGCCATCTACATGAATAAGAAAAAAGCAAAGTCAAAACTAATACCTCGAAGAATCTCGGAACTTACAATTATTCCCGGGATACACTCTCTGAAGGTACAGTCAGAAACAATTCTCAGCAGAAGTCCTCATAGATACACTCTGCTCATGAATTCTCTTTATTAGTATAGCATCCTCTTCAGATAACTCTCGGGGACGCCGTACACGGTGACAGTCATCCACCCATAGATGACGGATCTCAAAAAACTCTGTAGGATGCTCTATAACAAAATACTTGTGCCTCCAAGACTTGGGTATGTCTTGAAGTTTCACAAAGAGACTCATCAGATGGGGAACAGCCGATAGAGCAAATGTCATCTCCCTCTTTTTCTTATTTAAACTATACATATAACGAAACATGTCAAATCCCGGCACTCTACCCTCCCTATACATCAACTCCATATACCCAGTTAAAATCCTATAACTATTGGGATGCAATTGCCCAGGAGTAATATTATACCTATTTAAGAAAAGCTTCACAAAAGGATCTATGGGAAATCTTAACCCACCCTCTAGCTGATCTTGGTAGACAACCATTTTTCTAGCATCTGGGTAGGGCACGTTCGCCCTCTTATTAGTGGTATGTAAAGTATAGGCCTGTGGAATATTAAACCGATGCCTATACCACTCTAACATCCCCAGATCCACCCTCGACTCAAATAAATCAGACTTTACTTGTTCTCTAGGCAGCATGGTGTTACAGTCAGGAGGAAAAACTAACAAAAGATAAAGGAACTAGAGGTATTCACCTGGAGAACACGACGACCTTGACAGCAGCAGTAATGGAGGCAGCAGCAATAAAGACAACAATAATAGAGGCAGAAATAGTCGAAGCATAAGAGAAAAACGAAACCACAGCAAAAAGTGCCTCTTCACCATTCTCCTACTTACTATTTATAACCTAAGGAGCGTCTTTTGAAAAGACTCGCGTTACCTTGCCTATTAGATACTAAGCATGGCAGTCACAAAGGGCAAAATAGTCATAGCCTCTCCATCATCAATTGTCATCATTATAAATGTTAATCGAGGCCTGGTCCTCCCCAACAGACACGACGCTCTATCTGCAAAATCGCCGTCACACGTCACTTCTTCTGGCAACTGATCAGACACTGGCAGTTACACAATATTCAAATTTTAAAATATCTCAAAAGCTGTGACACATGTCCGGCTCCCAGCTGTCTTAGATCTCGGATCATCATGATTAAAGCCGAGCATCTCAATTAGGGCCGAGTATACAGAAACTCGCCTTCTCCGACCGCGATTACGTGCCGAGCATCTTACTTAGGGCTGAGTATACAGAAACTCACCTTCTCGGATCGTGACTACGTGCTGAGCATCTTACTTAAGGCCAAGTATACAGAAACTCACCTTCTCGGACTGCGATTACATGCTGAGCATCTTACTTAGGGCCGAGTAGACAGAAACTCACCTTCTCCGGCCATGACTATGTGCCGAGCATCTCAAAACTCCTGCCTTGCCAAGTCTCATTCTTCGTGTTCAATATAACAATGGTGGGTTACTCCCTCGGGACACCGAGCATCTATAAGCCCATTTGGCATTTTTTTCATTTTTTCAGGTTTATAAAGACTTGGTACCAAACAACCTCATCAACAACGACTAAGGCTGGCCACCTCAGTCCACCAACACAACTTCAACAGATTTTTCTTCATCTAGGACATAAATATTCGATTAGACTTTTGGGGGAGACTCTTGATACCCCACAGGTATATTCCTATCCTATATTCAATATATTCCTAAATAAACAATAACTTGCAGAGAAAGGCAGCTCAAACCAAATAAGAGAAAGAGTCTCGGATTAGGAAGTAAATACTCATAAAAGACACAAGTCCTACATACAAGAGGAATCTCATTCCTCTTAGGTTTGCATATCTCATTCTCTATAAATACTCATTCCCCTTTCTCTTATTATTCATTCTATTATGTTTAGCTATTACTCTCTTTATCTCTCTAAAACTCTCTCTCTCTATATTCTCTAACTTAAGCATCGGAGGGTTAGTGGGGAAACCCCCACATCTCACCTTGCTTCTTGTTGGTTACTTGACCGCAGGACTCGGAGGTTTCGAAAATCAAGTTATCAGACCTCATGGCTGTTATTCTTTGCAAGCCACAAAGATTGTGTTTTGCTACTGGATAACCACAAGCTGTGGCCTCACGGTCACCGAAGCACCTGAATTTTGTGGCCTCCCTGTTCTGGACCCAGAGTTATGGCCATCCTCCTACCCCAATCCTTGCAGAACAACGATGGCCATGTATGGATGATGGTCGAACTGACACCTGTTACTTTTGGTACTTACTTAGTCTTGCTCGATGCAAGACCAATCGTCACCGTCCGGCAATATAGGCTAGTTCGCAGCATCCGCTCATCATACCGCTTGGGTATTGGCTCACCGCTCCTCCCTTTCCCTACCGACCCGTGGCTGCCAAACCAAAATCGAAGTCTCCCACCAGTCTGCCACCAGCACGACGGTGCCAAGTGTACAGTGCACTACCAAAGACGAGGTCCTGATATTTCCAGATGCTTTCGAAGCCACCGACCTCCAAGCGATGGATCTTTCCAGCGTTGGCAATGTCGGCGCTCATCCTAAATCTCTGGCTGACTCACTGGCCAATGTGGCACATCCAGCTGGCCCACCCGACACCACTGCCACTAGGACCTTGACTTCTATATATATATATATATATACATGTTAATATATTATATGATTATGTATTAGTAGAAATATTTATATTAGATGATTATGCATTAGTAGAAATATATATATATATATATATATATATCTAGATACGGTTTTCGGTGGTCTATAGCACTTTCATATTGGAATCCATCACGGGATCCTTCTTCACCTAGTTTGGTGAACAGATATTTAGCTATTGCTGATTCAGACTCTGCTTGAAGTATCCTTAGTCCAAGTTTCGCTATAGTATCCACCAATGCTAGTTAGGCTAGCTACTTGCTTCTACATTCATGGTTACACTCTCTTAATGACTTTTGCTTGGTCTTGTACTGTTCCATAACTCATGGATGTTTACTGTACTGTGACGCCTTAGGGCTTGATTGAATGAAATGCTATTGCTTGTTAAAAAAAAAAACTACAAATCTCATTACTCTTTTTTGTTTGGATAAGGTGTTTTAGTAGCCCAAATATTTAAAGAGGCTCTGTGTGCTTGAGAAAGTTGGTGATGATGGGCCAAATTCGTAACCCATCTTTTAAGAGGAAATTTCACCCCATGTATCTTTTGACTGGTTTTATTTCGTTCATGGCTTGGGGCTTTTGTTTCTTTCACTTTTGTTTTTGCTGTTTTCATTTTGATCCCAAAAGTGGTCCATTTTTGAAACTTTGGCATGAGCTTCGGGGATTTCCGTGTATACGCGACAAATTACTAGTTTAGTCCCTAACAAATGACCAGATTAGTCCTTATAAAAAAATTTTTGCATTTTCTATTTTGCCCCCCAATACGAGGGTATCTACTTTTGGGAGGGTCATTTTGGGATTTCGGGACCCGCGAGGAGACATTATCCATTAGTACTAGCCTTTATAAATTTGCAATGATTTTGTGTTTGGGTTAAAAAGTAACATTTATTTCAAACACAAAAAGACAAAATAGAATAAGTTTTTTTTTTTAACAGACACAAAATAGAATAAGTTACATATACATAAACAATAATATATATAACGACAAAATAGAATAAATTTCATCTTTTTCTTTTTTTTTTCATTTTTTCTATAATTTTTTAATCTATTTACTATTTTAAGGTATATTTAATTTAAGTTAATTGTATTTATTTATTTATTTTGTATATTTTAAGTAATTTAATTTTATATTCTAAATAACAATTTTTTTAATTTTGAAACTTACTATTATTTAGAATATAAAATTAAGCTAATTAAACAAAAAATTACCCATAGTCTTTAATAATTATTTAGAATTTAGAAATTAAACTAATTAAAGTAAAAATTACCCATAGTATTCAATAATTATTTTTTCAGTAAAAATAGCAAAAAATTATCAAATATATCAAATAAATTATTATTGTTATTATTGATACTAATAAAAGTAAAAATTATATTTATGGTCTTAATTTTATTAATGAAAAACTGAAAAAACAGCAAACGGCAACAAAAATAAACAAAAATCAACAACTGCATTTTTTTGTTGCTTTTGTTGATTTTATTATTTCAGTTGTTGTTTTCAATTGTTTTTGTTGTTTGTCTTTGTTTATATTTGTTGATTTTTGTTAAAAATAAAAAAAATAACAATAAAAAAAATAAAAATTATGAGATATATAAAAAAAATTATTATTTTTATCATTAATACTAATAAAAGTAAAAATTTTATTTATGGCCTTAATTTTGTCATTAATAATGAAAAAATAAAAAAAATCAACAAAAATAAACAACAATCAACAACATAAAATTTTGTTGATTTTTGTTGTTTCAGTTGTTATTTTTTAGTTTTTTTTTTGTTGTTTCGGTTTGTTGATTTTTGTTTATTTTTGTTTAGTTTTGTATTTTTTCAGCTTTTGTTGATGTTATAAATACATCATAAGGATTGTAAACTTGTTACATATTGATGATCAATAAGTATCAAATAATTTTTTTTTAAAAGAAGTTGTTAGACATTTTAATAAACAAATTAAAGTAAAAACATAAAATTCTTATTCTTTAAGAATATAAAAGGAGAAAATTTTGTTTATTTATTGTTGTTACAATAATTGAAGATATTTATTGCTTGGTTTAACAACAATTGAAGATGTTTAGTTCATAATTATTCATTTGAAAAAAAAAAAGGTCATAAGAGAAAAAAATATTGAGAAAAAAAAAGAAAATGTTGAGAATAAAATGAAGACAGTACCATAAAAATAAAAAATAAAAACGTTGAGCCAAAAAAGATGAAGATATTAGAAAAAAAATGAATATAGTACTATAAAAATAGAAAAAAAATGTTTAGCAAAAATGTTGAGGAAAAAAAATAAAGACAATA